>SKCR01046447.1:0-41639 GCA_019454045.1 Zanthoxylum bungeanum
TAACTCTCTTCAGCCTGCTGGGCCCAGCTTTTCCCCGACGAGGAGACATCCGTCACCGCCGGCTTCGCTTTATAATCACCGCCTCCAATTTTGAACACGTCACCAAACGAATCGATCTCATTGCCGGCCGCGCCAGACAAACTCTGAACATAACATTCTCCCGAAAGCGAGCTCTCTCCGAAGCTGCTCCCGCTAGATTGGCGATGAAGACCTCCGATCGATGACGTGTACAAGTTTCCAAATCGGTTTGACTGTTGACTCCATTTATGATCGCCGCCGCCGATAGTATCCCAGTCTAAAGCTCTATCGATTTTCAATTTATTATTTTTGCCATCGGCGTAGGGAGACTCGTAAAACGATGTCATACCAACGGATAACTGATCGTCCGGATATTGGCTGAGGAGAGAGTAGTTGGATCGTCTACCGGGCATTTCCATTGATACTTTTCTTCACAAAACCCTAGAAACCGCCATAATCCAAGAAGCGTCTCTGGTATTGTATGTAAAAAGCTTTTTCCTTTTCTTTCCTTTTCTCTTCGATTTGTCGGACAGCGAGAGAGATTGAAATTTATATTTGGTGGCGTAATCGTAATATTCTGTTTTTATTTTTTATTTTTATTTTTTTGATTTGAGAAGTTTTTAATGTTTATTTAAAAATGTGATTTTGGGGCGAGCCGAAATCCCCGAATTCTCGTCCACACGACGCTGATTGGTCCGTAGCCTTTTTAGTTGTTAGGTTACTTTGCAAGGGACTGATACATTCTTTATTCTTGGGTTCTGAATGAACTCGTTGACTCATGAAGAGTAATTTTCCAATATTTAGGCATGAGTTTCACGATTGTTTTTACCTACCCAATCTGGCCAGTTTTTGAAGCGGTTTTTCATACACCTCCCTGTGTTTTTGTGAAATATCAATGTCGTCTAAAAGTTTTGTCTTTTGTATCAATTATCAAATTAGATGGTAATTTTCGTTTAACTCTTGGTTACTTTTATTTGTGTAGATCAAAGAGAGAGCGTTTCCGCCATTGCTTTGGATTTGGTGCTGCCGAAACAAACAATAGACGTTTTTGATGGACTTAGCCCATTCCAATATCAAAGTTTTGAATAGACTTTGAAATTGGGTCATCTTAAATCGTTAAATAGGATAATATTTTACTGATGGCTCGGATCATCACATAAGTGAGGAATTCGAAGTTGTGCCAACTTAATTATCAAAATGAATAATATCTTTGTTATACATATTCCCCGATACCCAAAATAGTACAAGTTTTGAATGGATTTGAACTCATGTCAAGAACAAAGTCTAAAAGACTTGGTGTCTTCAAAGGTGAATTTGGATCACCCTAAAGTGACAAAGTCGACAATATCTTATTAATGAACTGTTAATGTCAATTAAGTCTTAAATAATACTATGTAATTCAACACCTTGTGGGACAATAGAATAATACTACTGAGTATGATTATGAGTACATGTTGACATTAGAAATAACAAATAGATGAATCAACTCTAATGAAAATAGCTCAAAAATATGAGATTTAATAGGGGGCCTAAACAATGGGATCTTACATTGAAAAAGACCAAGATTTATTATACCATTAATTCAACGTTATGCCACTTTAATTTCCAACTTATTATATATATATATATATATATTGGCTTGCATACACTGAACCTTCAATATTAATATTATTACATAGTATGATCAATGCCGCAGGCTTTTTTTTTAAAATAAATAAATGTTGCCAATTTGCATATACTGAACCCTTCAAAAAAATATACAATAATAATTAAGATCCTTGTGGACGACTTACAAAAAAACAACCAATGTGACCATCCATGCTTCTTGATTCTGTATCTTTTATTTTATTCATTGTAAGCACCGTTTTCACTAGTTATGTTGGACAAATTCTTAGTGAATTGTTTTGATTTTTTTTTTTAATTAAATGTCTCCCTTCGCAAAGTTGATTGTGGTGAAATTACTTTCGAAAACTGTTAAAATCAATGGTTGATATCGAAAAGTGCTAATTATTATGTGGGTGTATCCCACATATCAAATCTATGGATTAATTAAATTAACAAACACTCTTAAGTTTAACAATTATAATTCAACACAAATAAAAACAATGCAGTAAATAAATCAATCACATAAAATCAACACAAATATTTCGATGAAGAAGTGGAAAACTTGTGCGAGTAAAAAATCACTATGGGTATCTCGGCTACCAGCCCAAAATCCACTATAATAGAGAAATACTTACAGCGATAGTAAAAGACATACGGTGACAACTCCACCGACTCTAGTACCTATAGACTGCAAGAACTCGAAGAACTCATTGAACCCGTACGCCACGGTATTATTCAGAACCTCTGAAGTCTCTGAGCGGATCAACTTTGCAAGCACACCGGAACTCTGACTACCAATCTTCCTCCTTGAGAACTCTGAAGGGTTAAGAAATTGGGTTTGATTGTGTTGATGGTAAATCAAAGAACGATCTCACTAAAATATAGAAGAAAATAAAACGAGGAAATCTTCAAGATGAGAACAAGTAGGTTGAAAAGCTAAGAATTAGTTTAGGCTCAAGATAATATGTTTTCAACACTTGTGGGAGGTGGCTATAATGTGTCTATATAGGTAGGTCAAAAAGAGAGGCTTCCCAATAGCAAAATAGGTTAAAAACGCGTCCAAAATAATACAGTTCCGCACGGACATTCGAACGTCACTCGAACGCGTGCTCTCTGAAAGGTTTCGTTCGAACGCATACTCAAACGCAACTCGAACGTTTGCTCTCTAGAATGTTTCGTTCGAATGCATAAAGGACGTACTAAGCACGAGAACATTCTGCCAAGTTTCGTTCGAACCCAACAACGAACGTGACACTAACGCCACGCGTTCGAACGCTTTAACGAATACAACACTAACACATATCTGATCTTCATTCACAGCTTTGCCAAATACCAGTCCAATTGTTCCAAGTTCTTCAAGACTTATTACAACTCAATTGAACTTGTTTTGTTACGGACATTACCAATAAAAATGGAACTAACAAATCTCCTCATTTGGCATTCCATGACAAAATACTATCTAATACAAAGCCTACAGTAAAAGACCCAAAAAGAAAATAGCCAACTGTCAACCAACTATTGGGGCGATGGTGGAACCCATAGGGTCGGATCGGTGCCCCGTGCATTTAAAGTGGGTCTAACCTGTGGATATGAAGTATGGGTGTAATTTAAAAAATTTAATGAAATACAATATTCTATTTTGAGTGTTTAGGGAAAAATCGGAGATAAATCGAGGTCCGGAAAAACCAAAATGGGATAAAAATTGGACCTTGCGCACATATCGCTTGCGCAAGCAAATTGATTGTTTGCGCATGCATAGCTTGCATGCATGCGCAACTTGCTTGCCTGCGCAGCATGCGCTGCAACGCAACACTCTCGGGATTTAGTACCTGGTCTTTTTTTTTAATTTTCTTAAAATTTAAACACTTTTAAAATCATCCAAAATAATTTTAATTTCAAAACCAACCACAACAAATGTTTTACAACAAATATATATATATATATATAAATGCATTTCTTTGAATTAAAATACAACCCAAAATAGAATCCCACAATGAAATGACTCATGAACAATTCTAGTTCACCCAAAGGTGGTCAAGTGATTCTAGAATGGTAACTATAACTCTAAGCTTTAATCTAGAGTTCCAAACTCTAATTTTATGTTTATGTCTAACATAAATATTTTGACCCAATTACAAGTATATTGTGTTTATACTTCCAAAGCATCCTAACACAATTCATTAGCCTTATTTCAACTTTAAACTATGTAATCATGCATCCAATACATAATTCATCAGTATATGTCTCACTAATGAAAACTCATTAATGAAGAATATAGGTTAAGAGAAGTTCAAATATTACCTAGTAAGCTTGATATAATGATCAAATCTATTTCTCCTTTGTTGAAATGGTTGGAGAAATTTCAAGGTTTGCAAGCTTCACTCTAAAATCCAATCTTGATTCCAATGCTAACAAACTTCACTCCAAGATCCAATCTTGATTTCTCATAGATGAAATGTTGTAGAGACCTCACAAAACTTCTCTAAACACTTCTCTAACTTAGGCTTATTTTTCCAAGAATTACTTGCATTTTGCTTTCTCTAACTTTTACTTTGCTTAATTAAAACCTTCCTAAAGCTTGCTATTTATAGCAAAACTTAAGCAATTTTTAATTAATAAAAGTTGTAATCAACTTTTATGTGGTCTTAATCTAATTTGTACAAATATGTATAATTAGGTATGACTAATCTTCATTGTCTACCATTTTGATTTAATCCAATTAAATCAAGACAATGATTAAGAAATGGATTAGTTCAATGTTTGTCACTTGATTTAATCCAATTAAATCAAGGCAAAACCACATATTATTACATACTTACAATTACCATAATATCCTCAAATGGTAGAGATAATTATGATTTTATAATTAAGCCATTGTGTAATTATTGAATTAATTCAATTAGGTCAAAGTAAATAATCAATGTTATCCAATAACACTTGATTATCTTAGTTGATAATTATAATATCGAATATTGTTTTTTATCAAAATTATTTGGCTACCCAAATTCTCAACGAGTACACTTCATATTGGGACTCTCTAAGTTCAGACACGTTCGTCATATAAGCTTAGATAATATGTACGCAATTCGGCCACCTCCGAATTCGCGAAGAATATGAACGACCTTTTTGAACTATACAAGTCGAGGTCATCACATATGTTTAACAATACCTTCGTCGTAAGCTATCCGAGTTGTGCTTAGGAAACATAAAATACACTATCAAGTTTCTGAGGTGCAAATCTCATGTCGACATGTCCACGATTCTTCATAACTGATGCGATCCACTCTATATGATCGAATTTGACCAAAGCTTTAAGAATCATGACTTTACTCACATGGATACCTAAACCCTTATGGTATACATACAAACCGACAGATCCTATCTTGCTTCGTACTTTATTATTGAGTGCATCAGTCCACACCCAACGAACATCTAAAGGCCAGACCATGAAAGGTTTCTAACATACATGTCATCAAAGTGTGGAGGATCTCATGCATAGTCAAATGATTACATATGATACTCGACTCGAGGAGATTTCTATTGACGGTGGTGTATACTTCCAACTATTAGGAATCACCCGTGAGTCATTCAGTATTCGGTCCAACCAATACCCACATATCTATACGAGCTTCCAAAGCTCATGGTACATCGGGTTAAACCATTGGAACTCCAATTCCAATATATGACATGTGCTAGTCTTCTAGGTTATAGGAATTCGACTGTATTCCAAAACCAATGACTAGAAATATATATACTTTAAGAGTAGTTTACAATAGTAATATTTATCCCAATATCGGACCACCTAGTGTCCAGTATTACTACAAGACTATTCTAAGGTCGATGTCATTCTTAGCATATCTATACATCAATCTAATATGCATAATGACAATACCATTAATAAGGTATGAAATGAAAATGTAGTTTTTTTATTAATAAATAATAAAATATACAATACATTGTTCGGATTGACACTCCAAGTACCAACTCCAACATCAACAAGATAGTGACATATTACATTATGACTCGATCTAATATCTAACCAAATAGTCTTGAAATCAATGCCACCTCAGTAAATAACCTATTTACCTGAAACATCCATAAACAAGAATATACCGTGAAAAGCATATGGAATGTAAAGAAAAGATAAAATAGATTAAATTCATAAAACTTTCATGCATATACAAATAGATATCCTACTCCTCCTTAATCTTACTCCTCTTAAAATTGAGATCAAACAAATGGATATACTAGATATATTACTAAACTACTCCCAAACTACTAAACTACTCTCCTTCTTTTTTGTCACGAAATGACAATGGGAAATGTTACCAAGTAAACACACATGCAAGAGTATATGCAAACAAGACTTACTCCACTTCACTAACAGGCCCACTCAGTTGGTAAAAATAACACAAGGGAAGTAAAAACAAGACTAAAAAATATACCACAAAAGAAACGGTATGCAATAACATGAAGCACAAATAAGCACATATTGAGTAAAAAAGATAAAATGGACTGAAACAGCACTTCAAGCAAGTACAATAATATCCAATCAGTACGTTTATGACATGAAATAATATGCATCACTTTAATTTTTTTTAAATACGACATGCATGCATATGACATAAGATACAAAGAATAGCTAGTGCTTGCGTGAAAAATAACTGCACAATGAATCAAGGCTTAAGGTCTTATTTTATGAGTGGGACACAGCCAAAGAAATCTTATCTCTTGATACACCAAGTCCATAAAATATGTGTTCAAACCCAGCACCACTAGGACCTGAAAATAAGCAACATTGGTTGCATGTTATAACAATCTCCTCATAAATAAGATGAGCTCATAATAAAAACTCTTTCGAGTGAAGGGTTTTTGCCCTTATCTTTTGGAATTTGGCCCATTGGCTTTTTTGCTCTTGAGTCTCATGTAAACTAATATTTTTTTATTACTAGGGGATAACATAAGGTCATCTAGTCAAATGTCACACTATTTAGTGAGCAAAGTATGATAAATGTTAGAATGCCCGTCCAAAAACTCATGCATGCGACCAAGCCTTGATAGCAAAAAAATATGTATGTGAAATACAAACACAAGATATACCAAGGTTTTTATCACACACACTCATACACATAGAGAATTAAGAAATTTAGAAGCGTATTAAACATGCATAATCATATATTCTACATACCAGTATCACATGAAACAAGATTTTCATGCTCTAACAAGCCACAAAAAATATTTTTGGTCTTTTTCATTTTATTTTATTTTTTTGTATTTTCATTTTTAACACAAAAATAAGAAAAAACACAATAAAGCTTGTCAATATTCAATGGCACGTGGAGTTGTATCCAAAGTGAAAATCATACTACCGTGCATTCGGAATCGGCTATGAAATTTATGTCCGGGTTTCCATCATATATACCAAGGGCAAATTACAAAAAAGAAAATACAAACACAGAGCCATATGCAGTGAAAATAAAATAGACGTGCAAAAACATAAAACAAATGCGCGCACACATGCAATGAGAAAACAACTTCTAAGAAGAGTAAGTGCACTCTCATCATGCCTTTTAGGATTAAGAAATTCAGAAGTAGATGAGAAGTCATCTTGCTTCCTCACCCCAAACATTTCTAAGAATCTCTTTCACTTGAGTATTCCCAATCAACAAAGCAAGTTTCTCACTAATAATTTGTGTCTGTTTAGCTAGTGCAGAGACTTGAGAAACTAAATTTGACAAATCAAATAAATGTGACACACTCTTAGGCCTTCTCTTATGTTTGTACAACATAAATCACTTAGGACTAATGTGTACTGTCTTGCCACATTGATGTCATACAGGCACAAACCTCGGATGAGAGCGAGGTTTACCCACCACACCTCTAAATCGAGGTTGGGTCATAGAACGAGGAACATCATGAGAAATCACATGACTGCACTCTACAGGCTTCTTGCCTAAGTCATGTTTAGGAGGGGCATGCATAACTCTAGATGATGATGCCTTATCACAATTAGGCTCAACACTAATCTCTAACATGCGATCTAGTTTTTTATTCCCACTAGAAAATGCAGACAACTGGGTTGTAGCATCTTCAAGTTCAGTTTCTAAGAATTGGACTCTATCAACTAGCCATTTATTCCTCTCATTGAGTTCATCAATCATCATTAGGCTTTACTCAAACTTAGCTTGAGCTTCATTATTTTCTAGCTCAAATTCTTTCAGCCTCTTACTGACATCTATGTTCGTCTTTTTAATAGCTAAACTCTCATTAAACAGTTCAGTATAAGCTACATGAAGACTATCTTCATCTACAGACTCATTGTGAAAGAAATCAGATCTAACATCTTCATCACTAACAATATTCTCTCTCTCACCTGACACACTAGCAGTAAATGCCATATAGTTGCTCTTATCTTTAGGAGACTCATCAGAAATATAACCACCTTCTAAATCTCTAAGTGAGGCTGCCATGACTTTCTCACCTTTAGCCTTTAGATATGTGGGGCACTCAGATATAATATGCCCATATCTTCCACACTCGTAACATTGGATACCACGGGGTTTGCTACCATTATCCTCTCTAGACTCTCTCATACTATTTCTACTCTCTCTATGCTTATCTTCCCTATCTCTATCACTGCTACAACCATTTTTCTTCAACTTAAGGAATTTCTTAAAAAAATTTGCAAACATGGACAAATCATGATCCGTGAGGGTATCATCATCATCACTTGACGGATCATGAGCAACTTCCTTCGCGATCTTCATCGCTATAGTTCTAGGCTTTTGATAACTAGAAAGTTTCTTCTCATATACCTACAGTTTACCTATGAGGTCCTCTAGTTTAAAGTGATCAAGATCATTACTCTCCTCGATGGCAGTGATCTTAGGCAAAAATTTATCATGTAAGGATCTAAGGATTTTCTTGACAATCTTATTCGTAGGAATGTTCTCGCATAGGTTAAAGCTAGAGTTGACTATATCGTTAATGTCAGCATAGAACTCGTCAAATGTCTCATCATCTTTCATTCTGGTGACCTCAAACCTAGTAGCAAGATCCTGAAGTCTATTATTTTTAACAGATAATGTGCATTCATACACAGTCTAAAAGATGTCCCAAGCATCAATGGCTATCTCACACATTGAGATTCTCCTAAACTCAGCAGAGCAAACAACATTATGAATGACATTAATTGTCTTGGTGTTCATGTTACTAGCACCAAACTCATCCTTAGTCCATGTCAGTTTGTCTTTAGGGGAAGAAACCACATCAACAATAACAACGAGAGGTTTCCATCCGTACTCTACTATCATTCAGACCCTCTCATTTAAGGATTTAAAGAACGCTCTCATGCGAACCTTCCAATGTAAATATTCAATCCCATCAAAGAATGAGGAAAAATTTAAGGGTTGACTACATTTCATAGCTAACGGGTCAAAGATCGAATTCAGGCTTTGATACTAATTGAAAATCCGTATTTATCCTAAGTTCTGACCCTATGCAGAATTTAACACAATATTTTAAGACAAATCCTAAATATTATTTCTATGGATTAATTAAATTAACAAACACCCTTAAGTCTAACAATTATAATTCAACACAAATAAAAACAATGCAGTAAATAAATTAATCACATAAAATCAACACAAATATTTTGGTGACGAAGTGGAAAACTTGTGCGAGTAAAAAACCACATTGGGTATCTCGGCTACCAGCCCAAAATCCACTATAATAGAGAAATACTTACAATGATGATAAAAGACCTATGATGGAAACTCTACCTCCTTGAGTCTGTACCCCACGGTTTTCTTCAGAACCTCTGAAGTCTCTGAGCGGATCAACTTCGCAAGCACGCCGGAACTCTGACAACCAATCTTCCTCCTTGAGAACTCTGAAGGGTTAGGAAATTGGGTTTGGTTGTGTTAATGGAAAATCAAAGAACGATCTCACTAAAATAAAGAAGACATGAAAACAATAAAATCTTCAAGGTGAGAACAAGTAGGTTGAAAAGCTAAGAATTTGTTTAGACTCAAGATAATGTGTTTTCAACAATTGTGGGAGGTGGCTATAATGTGTTTTTATAGGTAGGGCAAGAAGATAGGCTTCCCAATATCAAAATAGGTTTAAAACGCTTCCAAAATAACTCAGTTCCGTACGGACGTTCAAATGCCACTCGAACGCGTGCTCTTTGAAAAGTTTCGTTCGAACACATACTTAAACGCAACTCAAACGTTTGCTCTCTAGAATGTTTCGTTCGAAAGCACTAAAGGACGCACCAAGCACATGAATATTTTTCCAAGTTTCATTCGAACCCAACAACGAACGTGACACTAAGGCCACACATTCGAATGCTTCAACGAACGCATCACTAATGTATGTCTGATCTTCATGTATATCTTTGTCAAATACTAGTCCAACTGTTCCAAGTTCTTCAAAACTTATTACAACTCAATTGAACTCGCTTTGTTATGGACATTGCCAATAAAAATGGAACTAACAAAAATGACTATTTATTTTTATTTCTTTTAGTGTGAAAATGAGATGTGCACTTATAGTTCCTTTAAAAAGACAAATACACCCCTTAGTTTTTGAATAGGTATATCATTAAAATTTCGTAACATAACAATGAACCCATGGTCCCTTCAGATGAGCTCGCAGCCCGTAGAGAGTACGGATATTCCCGTAAGGGACTAACCGGAGAATAATAGAATCGCCATATAGTATGAAACAGTGGGAATGATTTAAGGCCGCACCACACCCCTCGTAAGGTCTTACCTTAAACTCGTTTGGGTTCGAAATGGTCTCTTACTGATGCTAGTATAATATTTACGCTAAAAGTAGGTATTCTCATATCTTATAATATAAGAGCAAGCAAAACAGTTTATATAACATACAAGTGCACAAACACATAATAGAATGCGGTAAACAAAATAAGGTTTAAATACATAAATAAAATATTACAATAATAATTAAACAAGCTAAAATAGGCTAAAACATGTATTATGTGGGTCTGGCCGAATATATCACAAGGTCGGTCGGATATAGTTATTCACGTCCGACCAGACTTGAACGAAGTCAGGCCGCATATGCTGCGTAGTCCAGAAACACAAAAATATTTATATGTAAGTACATATACAATAAGCATGCAACAAAATAGAGAAAACAAAGAGCACGACATGTGACCGGCGTGATCACATACATATAACGTTAGCGCACGAATCGTTCAAGTAGTATAAATGTATCGATCCCACGATGACTGAATACATAAGCTATTAATTTATAAAGCCAAATGTTTACGAGTATCTAATAGATTGGTTGTTTGATTGGATGGTGACTTTAAACTTAAAATAAGTAAATAAAATTGTGCGAAAGTAAATTGATGAAAATTCAAGATTAAGAAACTATCTAGGGTTGTGAATCTTTCTAATATCTTTTAAAGATGAAGTGGTTATTTCATGTTTGTGTAATATATTGGTTTACTAACCTGGAACACGAAATTATGCAAAAGCATTTGTCGATGGTCATATCCAAATACCCAATGTAACCCAATTAATCATATGTCTATGTCAACCAAGTTACCTGAATTCATTAAGATTAAGTTCCAATTATAGCTACCCCCGCCCGACAGGTATATGTCTATCCTGTAAGGAAATCTATTAAAGGGTTATATATCCTCAAGGAATATCGTGGGCTATTAAGTCTAAGGCTGAAATCTAAAATTCATTTGTCAAATTTATTTTAAGTTTACCACATCAATCTTATTAATGACCAGTTAACCAGAAGCATTAAGCTTAAGACTTAATAAAAAAACCTTTATATTACCCAAACTATAAAATAACCTCTTATAAACCGGTGATATTGGAATTCATCACAACCCCAGATAACGGACTTAGTTACGACATATATCTAAGGCTAATAAAAGCTTAAATAAAATAAAAGACATAAAGTAAATGCTGGAAATTAAATAAAGTAAATGCTGGAAGTAAATGCTTGAAATTTAAAAATGTAAAAGTACAATAAAAGAAAATAATGGGGGTTAGAGGATCCACTTTTATTACTTTTATTTAGATATCTCCTTTATTATAATATATTAACTTTGCGTGGTATTACCAACCAACCATATAGGCGGTATCATGATTAAGTCAATTAATTAATTCCAACCGACCATACCGGTGGTATCCAGTTTAGTCAGGTTAAAATCAATTTTATAATTAAGTCCAACCGATCATAAAGGCGGTATCCTCATTAAGTCAGGTTTTAAATAGTTTATATATTATAATTAAGGGAGATTAATCTAAATATTAGTAATAAAAGCTTTACCTTTCACCACAGTAGGGGGAGTTACCTCATCATTACTGAAAAGTAAAAATGAAAAGTAAAGAAAGGAAAGTACTATTGCGTAAAAGTAAATAAAATTAAATACATAAAGTAAAGACTGAAAAGTAAATAAAAGAAATTGCTAATGCAAAAATTAAATACTGAAAGCTGTAAATAAATAAACAAGATACAATTTTCTTAGTATTCTTAAGGAATTCCTTAGAAGAAAGTATGAAATGAAATCTGAAATTCGGCCTCTATTTATAGGGAAAACTTGGCCTCACGCGTCGCGACGCGCGCAACATTTCACATCGCGACGCGCGTTGATCTTCGACACGTGGCGCGCAGATTCCAGAGATGAAGACACGTGTTGCGCGGCTGTCAGCAGATGAATTATTGGCTGGCGTAAGTGTTGACATGGCGACCACTGAATTATTATGCTGACATCATCGATGACATATGTGATGACGTGGTTCTGATGATTGTCGGCAGCATGTGATGATGACACGTGTCCAGCGCACGTTAGCCGATTTTGCTGGGATGTTGACACGTGGCAGACGCATGTTAGCAAATGCGTATGATAGCAAACTTCTCTGATTTTGACACGTGTTCGGCGCACGTTAGAGGTCGCGACGTAGAGTGGCTGCGCGTCCCGACGTCCAAATTACAATTTTGCCCTTTTTTGTCCGTTTTTCACTGTTTTGGCCATGATTTGATTCCAGTGAGTCTTGAAACTTTATTTATCTACAAAATACCCAAAAAACATCAAAATATTCACAAAACTCAAGAAACTATACAAAATATTGAGTTAAAGGAGTGGGAAATAGTGATATATTTACCACTCATCAACATAATATAGCTATGGTCGGCCGGATGTGTGTGCATGTCCAGCCGGATGTGGTTGACGTCCGGTCGGAGTGTTATCATAGAAACTCCAAAATATGTATAAATAATAAAAGGTGCCCTCAGGTCATATCTTTTTATGTAGTTTGGCTCTGAAGACGCCTTTGAACGTCAGGTCACTGCTGGACTCGCACTAGGAAATGTGGAACTGTAAAAATGGGTGTTTAGTTGTTTCTCTCTCTATGATTCAAAATATCATAACTTTAATATTTCTTTATGGTCAATCTCTAGGTGATTGCTAGCTCCCTAATTGTGTAGGGAGAAACCACTTTTTATAGTGTAAATGAGAGTTCTGAGAAAGGAAGAAGGAGCATAATCTCTTTATTCCCTCCTCTCTGTCAGGCGTTACTAGAGTGATTGTGGATTGTAAAGTTCGAGAAATGTTCAGCCGAATATATTTTTTGAATTGTAAATCTGGTCAGACTTTAATCAGTCTGTAACTTCGGCTTTTGGAAATTTGCATGTGCATTGACCAATTAATACATGTCTGGTCAGATGTTAAATTTGAATTGTATATCCAGTCGGATATAATCAAGTCCCTTAATTTTAGTGACTGACAATCTGATTGTTCATTGACAATTGTATTGTGTCCGGCCGGATTTAGGATTTTCATGACATATTCGGCCGGATTTATTAGCTTGAGAGAAGGTAGGCCGGACATAGATGATTTTTGACTGCCATTTGGCTATATTCCCTGGAGTTCCTTTCCAACATGACATTCATCCTTATAATTTCTCAATTTTCAGAGAATGCCCCCGTTAGAGACTCATCATTAGATTATACGTAAAAATACAGTGTCTACACACCCATTTTTCTAATAAACTAACAATTGAAAATGAAAATTACTATTAAAATCAAATAATAACACAATACATGTTGTTTGCACCATTTGATAAAACACCATGAACCTTGTAAGTAAAACTCACATGCATTGTTTTTGTCTAATTTAAAACCTATATGCATTTGTTTAATAAGTGTTAAAATTATAACACACAAGCACATTATCAAATCACCCATTCATCACTGTGAACCTTTAGATTACTACAACCTACAAATATTAATATATCATCATTATGTGATTCCTTTCAATATACCTATAATAAAAGTCCAAATTAACATTTAAATCACATGACCTTTTTAGTGATGAATATGTACTTATTTGAATTACTTTGTGCGCTTTTCTCCTAAAAAATAATTGATAATTAGGCCGCACAATTTCAAGATTTTTAATGTTCAAGGGATCATCGCTTTTTATGAAAATGAAGAAAGGAGACGTAAAAAAAAACAGAGAGAGAGACCAGTAAAATATACATGGCAAAAAAGGTTGGGTCCAGTTTGACCCGTCCGGAATCAAAAAAATCCGGACCAGGTTTTAAAATTAAAGGCCCGGCTTGGGCCGGCCGGTTCAGGCTTAAGAAAATAATATATATATATATATATATATAATTATATATATAATTTTTTTATTAAAAAACCGGGCCGGATAAAGCCCGAATTGAGCCCGAGACGAGCCGACCCGATAACAACTTAGGCCGGACTTGAATAAAAATTCACGGACTCAGGCCGGATTTATCAAAACTCAGGCCCGGCTCGGCCTGATCCATTGCCACTCCTAATGTAAAAGCATCAATTAATAAATCAGAGCAATACGGTCGTTAAAAAAATAATTAAGGATAATATAGTCATTTTCTATGTCAAACAAAGGCAAAGGGGTGGCATATGCCCTTTTTAAAAATTAAGGAACATAACTATCTTTTATACAATATTTTGGGGGTCTATATATCATTTTCCCATTAAAAAATTATGGAACCTACCTTATAATTGATTCACCTACTTATTTTTCAGAAAATAATCTCAAACATCGATCAACAATTATCCCAAGGGATCGTTGCAATAATATAGACAAAATTCAACCAGATATAATATCGGCATTTTTAAATATAAAAATACAACTAATTTGGTATATAAATTAATTATTGCTATAGAAATAAATTTCTATAAATTTGGTAAAGCCTGTTCACATTATTGTGCTAAAAAAATTAATATAATGGTGATCAAGGATGGTCAAAAATTGTCTTGAAATTTGGAGTCTTCATGCGAATTCTTAAAATATGAGATAAATAATAGAAAAAAATATTTATCATATTATACAATTAAAATATGAAATTTCTTTAATTTTAATCCTTAATTTTATAACTCCAACTGTGGACTCTACTCAGTTCAATGAATCTAAGCTATAAAGTTTAACCCATTGGATTTTTCTCTCTATACATGTACAAGTTGGGATTGCTTAACTTGTCACATAGAAATTACTGGGTACTGACATAAGTTTACTCGATGGATGGCAATGTCTTTTTAGGCTCGTGACTGAGACTTCTTAATAAGAATTTGTTTCTTTCAGGATTGTAATTTGATTATTTTATTACATTATAATAACAAAATTATGAGTGCCGCAATGAGATTTGGGTATTCCTAAACGATTTTTATGTATATAGTTCTTATCAATAAAAGAAAAAATATAAATGTCATATTATTTTATGATTTAATCAAAAATTAAGTTTAACCTCTTAAGATATTCAAATATTCGATCCACATTAACAAGTTAATCTACCAAAATTAAATTATAAAAACTAATTAAATACTTAGATGGGTAGATGGGTCCCTTCCATATGTGTGAACTGTCTTATGACCACTAAAATTATTATACAAACATTTGTGATTATTATAGTGCCACCATCAAATTCGACACGAATACGACATAGAACTTGTGGATTTAGACATGGAAACATACTTAATATGTAGGAAACGACTTCCCTTATACGCAGCAGAAACGGTTATTGACTCCGGGATCGATCTTGAAAAATTTCTTGCCTTCTCCCCTTGTTGGAAACGAATTCCACCTACTTTTGGTGAATGGATTTGTTCCTCAATGTGGATGTGTTTCCTTTGAGATCTGATACTTGGATCAACCACCCGATCTTCCGAACTATGACTTGAAACCAACAAACCGAAGTGTGAGCTTCACTCACAAAGATTAATCTCTAAACTATTTAGAGAAGTATGTTATGACAAAATCTTTTGATTTTTAGAAAGATTGAATGAAGAAGATGAATATCTAACTCACTATTTTCTCTTTATTCTCAACACTTGAGAAAATTTTCTTTTCTCTCAACACTTGATGAAAAATAAAATTCTGGATTTTCTTTTTCTCTCTAAATCTCTCACAACACTTGTGTGAATGGTAGATGATCTCTCTCAACCCTTGAGTGTAAATGGTAGAGATTATATTCCTTTCCAAGCCAACAAAACTTTATTGATAATCAACACATGCGTTCTGTTGTAATGGCAAACACGATTAAGTGAAATGCTAAGTAAAGACATTTGAAATTAATAATGGTTAGGTAATTAGGTCATACCAAATTAGACATAAGATGTTTGAGAGTATGGCAAGCCATATGGACTTGTCTCCAAGATAATGCATATACTATTATCTTATAATGATATAATTATTATAATTATGATGTAATAATTATCTCATAATTATTACTTGATTATCTCATAATCTTAGCATTATCAAAATGAAGTTATAATTATCTCATAATTATAATTTGATTATCTCATAATCAAATAATTCTAGAAAATATTATAGTAAATTAATTTAATATAGTTTTCATTTGTGACAAATTATATTATTAATCTCATTAATAATATATAAAAATTATGTGAGCATATTAGACAATCCAATTATATTAGGTTTGCTATAGTTAATCGAACTAGCACGAGGACCAAATGGACCTACAGTTCTGAGCTCCAATAATCTCGATATATTAATTAAACTCTTTAATTAAATATTCTGAATTATTAACTTCGCGTTATTCCACTAAGAACTCGAAGTTGCACTCTCGTTGTCGTAGATGGAAAATATAAGCGAACAACTTCAGTGTCCATTGATATAGTCATTACATACAGATTGACTCTTCATGAGTATCTCATAATTAGAGCCGAGTCATAAGTCTGTTATACCCCTCTAATTATTTTATACCTTAAGTATCGTTGATTCTATAATGAGCAATTTATTCATAACTCTTTGAATATAAATCTTTCTTTTCACAATTGAAAGACTTGACTGCTTCAATCATTCAAGTATCGAATCAACCCTTAAGAAAGATACTCTTCTATTTCTCGTAAGAATGAGTGAACTCTATGTCTATGTAAAATGTTATCAACTACACACTGTAGGCACTATATTTTTGCATATAAGTCCCGATGATGAGCCTCGTACGGAGGCACTATCTCTTATGTCGCGAAAGTCGCAGAAAACGAACGTTGGAAGGGAAAAGTCAGAATTGACGTTTTGTTGGACTTTATTCGCTCGTTTAGCTTCGGGTTCACTCGTTGGACATCCGTTTCGAAATCTTCCTTGGCCCAAACACCTCAGCACACCACACCTCACGTCCATGCACCATGCAACAAGCCCACGCCATTCACTCCCCACACAACCTTCATGCCTCTTTTGCCACCTTTCACGTGAACCATCTCCCATGCAAGGCCATGCAACCATACTCCACTCATTTACCCATCCACTAACTATTCAAATAACCAAATTAACCTTCCACCAACATGCCCCATGTCTTTGACTTCAAACTTACCTTACCTTCCATTTTCAACAAAGTTTTCAAGCCATTAATGACATTTCCCCACACCATTTAACTCACCAAGCCCCACGCCTATGACTAAGACACCTCATTTCCCATTTTTTTCAACAAAGCAAGCCTCCCAATTAATGCCTCCCCATTAATGGTAGCCTACCCAATAAATGCACTCATTTTGCCTATAAAAACAACCCAAATCCTACCATCATTCCCCTGGCACATACATAGCACATAGACAACACAAGCACCCTCAAAACTCCTCTCCTTTCACGCCTAAAGGTCCCCTAAACTCAACCCCCTAGCATCCACGCAAATCATTCCTTTCAGCAGCTCCTGACTCACGCCCAACAACCCTTGAAATAAGCCTTCCAAACACGCCAACACTGCTCATAAAGTCACCCTCTTGTTCACGTCCAACAGCCCCCTCACAAACAGCCCTTGTTCACGTCCAAAAACCCCCTCACAAACAGCCCCTACTCACGCCCAATAGCCCCTCAAAGTCAGCCATTGTTCACGCCCAACAGCCCCCCTAAAACAGCCTCTGATAAACACGCCAAAACACATCTGAAATACCCCTCCATCCACGCCAAAACACACCAAAAACACCCCCCTCAATCCTACATCGCCTAAGAAACTAGGCTCCTTGTTCACGCCCAAATCACCAATTCACGCCACTTCCCTTTTAGTCCCACATCGCCTAAGAAACACCCATTCACGCCAATTGCACCTTCAAGCACTAAGCCCACTCTCAACTCACGCAAGTAACACACGCCAAGAACAAGCAAGCAATAAGCCTTCTCAACATCTCAGCTCTCACAAATAACCCTCAAACATACACAACATCTTCATGTCAAGCCCCTTAACCGACTACCCGTATCTCTCTTCATTCGGCAACCCCTGAAGCACGCCCACTACCCTCCATTCCAGCCCCTAACACGCCAATTCAGCCCTTCACAACAGCTCCCTAACACGCCTGAAGACTCCCTCACGCCTCATTTCCCATTTGGCAGGAGATGTGGATACCCGAAAGTCTACTTCGGGGTATCTGATTACTCTCTCAGGAGGAGCTGTGGCATGACAGTCAAGGTTGCAGAGGTGTGTTGCACTTTCTACAACAGAGGCAGAATTCATTGCAGTTACAGAAGCTTGCAAGGAATTGTTGTGGATGAAGACATTCGTCCAGGAATTGGGTTTCAAGCAGGAGAAGTACATTTTGTACTGCGATAGCCAGAGCGCTATCTACCTTGGTAAAAATTCAACCTTTCATTCGAGGTCAAAACATATCGATGTGAGGTATCACTGGATACGGGACGTCCTGAGCTCAAGGCTGATATAACTCAGGAAAATTCACACCGACGACAACGGTGCCGATATGTTCACGAAGGTTTTACCGAATGAGAAGCTTGAAATCTGTCGTGCCATAGCCGGGATGACAAAACTCTCCACATAGTCAAAGTGGGGAGATTGAGAACTACGATTGGCTTGATCCTAACTTAGGGTACGTAGGCAGTCATACAGATGCAGCCAGGGGAGGATCCTTTTGAGGTTCCGGTTTGGATGATTGATGGTCGGTTCAGATTTTGGGGAAATCTTCACCGAGGGGGAGATTTGTTGAAGACAGCTCTTCACACCCAAGGCATGCACAACATGCATGCAGAAGGCAACCATATCAAGCACCGAAAGTTGATGGACAAGGTTGGCAGCTTCCCACAGTTGGCAAGCAAAGTTGAAAAACTTGCCAAAACCGTGTGACACTGTTCACATGGTTTTGGCTCTATAAATTTGAGCCCCTGGACCATTATTAAGCATCCCAGAATCTCAATAGTGAGAATAATAGAGAGTAAATTTTTGTAAAGCTTGTGTTATAAAACTTTGTAATTCTTTTGTTTGTAATATAAAAAAAGAGCTTTCTCTCCAATCACCTCTATTATTGTGTGTTTCATCACAGCACTATCCCCCTGCGTATCCGTTGCACAGCCTAGACCAGAAACTTCATTTCGCCCAACTGCTGCTCTTCGATATCCCCAGATCACTATGTTCCAAATTTTCCTTCAGACTCACTTGTTCTACCTCTTGAGTATACCTTTGCACCGATCCCATTTGCACCCAAGAACTCGGCCGCATCACCTTTCATGCACATAACTGGGATATTGTGCAGTTGAATCCACAATCATTGCTGTTCTATCAAACTTCTGCTTAGAGATTTCTCCCATTCCAGCCAATTCAGACAAGACCACTAGCGAGTTATCAAAGTGCCATGGCCCCGAATTAAGTATTCTCCTACGATCTCTCTCATTTGCAAAATGAAAGAGGAATACGTTATGCCCCAGCCGCCCCTCAACTTTAACACTGTATATGGTTCGCCATGCCTTCAAAAGTAGTTACTTTGAAAGCATCTCTATTGACCAACTTCAAGCATAGCACCTTCCCCACTAGACAGAAGGTCAACAGAACATCTCCTTCTTCTCTTAGTGTATGCGGCAATTTGACAGCAAACAAACATACCTTTGGCTTAACCAGCAAGCCAGGGAAAGAGAGAGAGGACAAAAATTGTTAATATACTTTGAAGTTTTAAACCACAATCTCAAGGAAATAGATCGGGTCATTGCAGAGATTATGGAGTCTTCGATAAATCAGGAGCTGGAGTTGTTTAAATTCCAATTTCGGCCTGAGGCCTCTAACTTGGCCGCTCATAAGTTAGACAAATTTGTCATTTCCAATCATTTTATTGGCTTTTGGAGGGATCGGTTTTTGTTTTAATGGAATTATGTTTTTCTCAAAAAATAAAAATAAAAATTAAAAAAATAAAAAGAAAGAAAGAAGTGATTCATTGTGGGTCATATCTTAATAATTATAATAATTTTTTAATTTAAAATTCAAATTTTTTTGATAACATATCAAGTGATTAGATATTAATAGTTTATCAGCTATACTTAAGTCCGTTAAAGGTCATTTAACGATAAAATTCTCAATTATTCATAAAAAAATATTTTAATTAGTTCAAACACCTCCACCCATCACTCGCTAGTCGCTATGTACGGCGCGTCTTTTCAAACACCAAGACCCTCGCACTTTATTAAGAAATTAGGAGGGAAACTTTACGAAAAAATTGGCGGCAAGCTGCAAATCATGAACCTTTACCTTCTATTCTATACTCTTAATAATACTTCGTCAGTCTCCATCTCCTTGTCAATCTCCCGCTCTTCATTTCATCGCCAGTTTTCTAACTCGAAGGTACCTTCTTAACTACTTCATCACGCTTCAGCTATTCAGATTTAAAAAGAAGTCGATCGATGATTTTTAATTTTTTTTTTTAAATGTTTGATGTTATTTGTCCCGATTTTAAATTTAGATCGATTTGCATCTACATTGTGATGCAGTCGTTTTCTTTCCGAGGAAATTTCATTTCTATGATCATTTAATTGTAGGAATTAAACGCTTTTTTTTTTTTCCTGTAATTAGGAATTTTGTTGATTATAGAAAAAAAATTACAGCTGGTGTGATACTTGTTTGGGAAATAGTTTCGAAACGCCGATCTTCTTATGGAATTCTGAATATAAATGTGAGTTTTGCTAGGATTTTAAATCTGGAGGAATATGTATGTGTGTGTATATATATATTTTTTTAAAAAATGAGCTCTTCATTGATGATTTGACTAAAAGCTAAATCTGAATTGCAGCCAAGTCCCGGATTACACAATTCCAACGAAGTTGAAAAGTATTGGTTAAATCTTGTTCACATCACATATATTATCAGTAAGTTTTTTCCTGTCTAATAGTTTTGGATTAAATGCTCTTATGTGTTGATTTGTGAACAAGTTATAACTATAATGCTGCCTAAAATTAGAACTGCTCAAGTTTGAGCACGGCATTATGTAACTACAGACTTTTAATTCATATAAACTGCTACAAGCATCATAGGGTGAGAAAATTCAACAGGTTTTTTAATGGTGAGCCACTAGCTGTTAGTCTCTCTTGTCTCTTCATACATAGTAACATTGGCAGTATGGATCTGTTACCTTTCATTAGAGAATGGATTGACATTACTTATGATATGCATCTGCTTTACCTGCTGCCTTCAACTTGCTTGCTGGGAAGTGCAGTCGAGCCATCAGTGGACGGGGTGCCCTTGTTTTATGATCAAATCCCCTCACACAAACATATCCTGCAGATTAATTTCAGCCAAGTTTCAGCAGGTAGCTGATATTATGATATAAGGTCTATTAAAACTTACTCTCAAGAGCATTTGTATGTTTTATTTTTAAAACAGGAAAAAAAAAAAGGAAAAAAATTCAACATCAGGTTTAAGCATTTACATATAAGTTTCTAGTCTTTAGGTATTAGGTTCAGGATCTACCCTTATTGCTACAGTAAAACATACTTTTATCCAAAATCTCAGTGTACTTACTATGTTGTAAAAGGATCTGGATTAGACTGGAGAGAATTTGGCAAGCATATAGAAGTTTGTTTTGGATATGGGCGATGTGCATCAAAATCATATCAATTTATGCTACCCTTTGGGTCCTTGCTCCTCAGGATATGATTAATGTTGGCCATCTCCTTAATCAAGGTGGGACTATTTTCTCACTATTTCTTTCACTCACACTTGAACACGCAGATAGAGACAAATGAGTCAAACTGCTGTTGGGGAAAATTATGATAGAGAGCCCGCCCAACACCCCTAGACGTTAAAGAACAGAAGGGATGACAAAATAACTATTAAGTTTTGATAAAAATTGAAGATGTAAAGGGTACCAATCTATATTGTTTACTTTATGATGTAGAGGATCCAACTATAGTTGCAACCACATCATTAGCATAAAACAATATCACTTACATGAGTGAACACAAACCAAAAGCATATTATTGGGCCTTCTGGTTTAGTGCTAGTATAGTGCTTCTATGCTCTGGGAGTTGTGACACAACTCAAGGATCCCCAAAAGGGTAAGTTTTTAGAATATCCATGTCTTTCTAATGCTATCAACGCTCTGTAGAATTAGGAGCCTATATTTGCTTGTTCTTGTTGGTTAGTTTGGAAATTATCGTGGTGTTTTTCATGAAAACATGAAAGATGAAGTCGTGGTGTTTTCTTCAAAAGGTAGAGGATAAATCATCTTGGTTTTCATTGTCTATCCCAAAAACCAATAGGATATTGGAGCGCTTAAATAATGTTACAATTGTCATGTAAACTTGGTATTTTTTCCACAATTTGTTGGGAAAAGCCCCCCGGATCTTTGAGGTTTGTCTCAATGGACAGTTGGACCCTTATCATTTCATAAATGGACAACTAGACATACCCCATTGTTTTATAAGTGTTTTATCAGTGGACATTCAGAGCTTATCCCATTGGTGAATTATGTCTATTTGGATGAAGAAAAGAGCAAAATAGTATATTAATCTTAATGGACATTATAGACTTATAGTACAATAATTTGGTGGGCATTATTGTACATTAATGCTCTTATATCAATCCAAATAGATGGAATTTACTTACAAAAAAGGTTCTGAATGTCTATTTCTGAAATGGTTTAGCTTTCAATTTGTGGAATGGTAGGAGTTCTGTTGTTCATTGAGATAAACCTTAAGGGTTGCCATTTCCCTGATTTTTATTATGAATCCAACTAGCATTTAGGCCTTTTGTTTTCAAGTATGTTTATTGAACCTCTAGGTTTTTTGTTTGAAATCTTCTTGAATGTACTAGTTATAAGGTCTTTATGCTATTTCTAGCATTGTCGTTCCATCTTTTGTTTTCTATGCTTTCATTTTTAATAGATTTTTGCTTCTTGTTGCTAAAATATCAATTTTCTTCTGTTATTTCTTCTGAAGTTGGGCTAGTATTCATATTTACAAATAAAGAGGAGTAATTATGTCCATCTAGATATTTTAAGATCTGATATTTGTAGAATACCTAAGATAACAACTAGGTTGCCAGTGGCTAACATTTTTAATAAGAAAACTTAGAATGACAGAGCTAAGAACTTTATCACGTACCTCTCCAGAAGCAGTGCTGAATACCTTCTGTTGTTAAACCTGACAGACAACAAACGGAGGTTGAATGCATCGACTTAAAAGCAATTATCATCCATTCTCTTCAACAGTATTTACCTTTAAATATTGAAGGTATGGAGGTCCCAAAATAAACAGTCCGCCGAGGTAGGTTCCATATCCACTCCCTAGGAACATTGATGGGATTCAAGCTAGAATCATGGTCGGCAAATACCTGTGTTGAAATGATAGACATGGTAAAAGATGAGTTAAATAGTGGAAAAGAAATTGCAAGTATTAGATTTGAATTTACCTCATTGACTTGGAAATAAGTGCCATTGAGGGGAAAGCTCCCTCTCATTGCTGTTCGACATGGTATCTGTCCATAAAAGGTTTTGCTAAAATCAGGTCACATTTGATATGCACAATTCTTCAGAATAGTCAAACATAGCTATTATTCCTATTAAATGCACATGCTCACCAAAATGGTCCCCCGAACAATTTGGAATTCTGATTCTCGAACACTATTGCATGAAAAACATGTCTTCTCGGCGCACAATTTTCCATGGTCTTGAGAACTGCACCTACTTTCAGGTGGTTGAATGGAATTTGCCATTTCTCCTAAAGTATGCATGTTATGAATTTGGTGGAATCAGTTAGCAAAATTCTAATCTTAGCTTCAAAACATATCAACTCAGTGGCCGTCTTGACATATGTTTCAACTTTACAATATCCTTTTATGTCAATCTGGCCAGAACAATATGTCATATATAGATTGTTTCTTCACCTGGCGTCCATATGGCAAGAAGATATCTTCCTGGGTCATCAGGTTCTCGTTTATCCAACTGTACTTTGAGCAAAGAGAAATTATTAGAAAAAACATTGGAAACAGAATATTCTTGTTCACCAGATGCAAAAATAACTTACCCCTTCCAAAAGAGGGTGTGAATCTGGAAGTTCGTACCTACAGGATAATTAAGAAAGAGTTGTGAATCAAAGATTTTGCCTTCTCTTGGTATATTATATCTATCAAAATCATTCAGTTTATTTAGAGCTTAGGAAAATTTGTACTTACACTTGGTGCTCTGTTCGTAGATTACTCACATTCTTAAGCTTGGGTGTAGGAATACATGCAGCTTCCGCTGTTAAAGCAACTAAAGCCTTGGACAAATCACCTTCCTGAAGTTCCAAATTCTCTTGCATATAATTCTGTAAGGTCTGTGTAAACCCATTCATGTTAAGCTTGATAGTGGGGATTTCTTCCGGATCCTCCCAAAATGCATCTTCGATATCATTTTCTGTTAATTGTACGCACTCTGGTTCTGGTGTCGCTGGCTCTTCAATAATAGGCTCACGGTTATTCACAACAGTGTCTGCTTTTCCAACTGAGAGTTCGGTTGCTTGAGGTAGAGGAAGAGGTAATTGATTGATCATCATGGCAGGATTTTGGTCAGTTTTTCTGTTTTCTTTTGCACTCACTATTGCTTTCTCCTCCGGCCCTGGCAGGGCTAGCCTTGAGCTGCATTTGAAATATTTCTGAGTCAACTTATCAAATTTTACTATTTGTATGCCAGTAGGTTTTCAATTCACCTCTATAATTATGGAAGTAAGAGGTTTGACACCCTTTTCGATGAACTGATTTTCTGAGTTAGCTAAAATATTGATAAATACTTATATGGCAGTTCCCTGTCTACAGAATACTTGAATGAAACTGGGCATTGTTAAACACGTAAATGTGATTGATGCTTTATCAGCAGTGCAGATGAAAATAACATGGAGTTCTAAAGCTAGGAAATAGAAAAGGAATGTGCTAACCTTGCAAATGCACTTGCAAAATGTCTGCATTCTCCTCTCATTGGACATGCATTGCAGTTTGGTTTGCTTTTTGTACAGAAGACCTGCATAAATATCGAACAGCATTGTCCTCTTAGCCATAGCTTGTTGGTCACCAAGGAGAACAACTTCAAATTTAATTGGTATGTATTAAACACACCTTTCCAAATGTTATCATCTGATAATGCAGCTCGTACCTATGAGTAAATATTTCAACATATTAGTTGGCACTTAATAGTAGGAATAACTGTTTTAAATAAATCTGGATCAGGATAGCAAGTACAAAGTTAAATTGTCTTTACAGTGTTCTTTGGTCAAGTTTGCACAGTCGAGGCCATAGATATTTTTGAATGGATTCCAGCACTGGATACCTATGCAGGGGCATGAATATTATCAGTTATGTTGTGAGCATTGATAATTTGCATCATAATTCTGTTTAGACTTGACACTCACAGTTCTAGAAGATGCAACTGAAGCGACTCAGGCAGCGGCTGAAGTGGCACCCATCCGAGCCTTACAGCTATGCGTCCAACATTTGTGTCAACCTAACATTAAACCATAAAATTTGAGATCTGTTCCATCTATTCTATATCCTAGATAAAACTGAATTTTATTAACTTACTGGAAAAGCAACATGGTGAAGTGTTAGAAGTCGCACACACTCCACACTTTTCAAGCCCAGACCCCGAAAACTTAGCAGATACTCTCTACAAGAACAAGTTGTACTTAGTAATTTTTAATTTATTTTCTTAAACAGAGTTGTAGGCTTTATGTATTTGGTAAAACACATTTTGGAATTGATATGTATTATAGTGAAGCAAATTCATTTAATCCTGTATTTTGAGGAAGAGAGAATTTTTCCTAGGACTTACTTTGCTTTGTCTGGTGGAACATCCCTCAGCCATTCAAGATCTAAGCTTCCATGGTCTCTAACCAGTCGGTTAAGGAAAGCCTGCATGGATCTTTTGATTAAAATTACTTGATCTGAGGTTCTCCTACCTCTGGTTAGTACATAAACTCATTTGAGATTTTTTTTCATGGAACTCTATACATGTACCTGTATTCGTTCAGCAAGCTTGTTGTTCATACCCCGTTCCTTGATTGTATCGGCAATCTTGTTAACGTCAGCGCATCTTATAGCTTCCCAATCCAATGAGTCCTTGGTGTGTTCTGGTCTTTCTTTTTTCCTTCCATTTGCTTCTGCATGTCTCCTTAAGCTATCCCAGTCAAAGTCATTTTGTTTCTCCTTTTTGACACTTCTACCGTTTGGTTTTGATGTAGCATCATTGATATCATTAAGTTCCTTGCTGAATGAGTTATCATACCTATTTTGTGCATGAGCCAGTGATTTCATAGCAAATCTAGAATCTCCAAATAACCCACTCTGATGCTGTGCAGTTTTATTCTTGTTGTCTTGCATGCTATTGCTTGATTGCTTATTTCCATACCTTGGTGCTTCTGGGCTAGGCACACTCAGCTTAGTTGCATCATTTGTTTGACTTGCAAATTCTGGCATTAAAGCAATTTGGTCTGTCACATTGTTGTTAACAGTTCTCTCAGAAATACCAGAAGATCTTGTCTCTTCTCTGATTTCGTGGGATTGTGCTTCCACCGATAAAAGACATGGATGGAAACTGCTGGGTGGAATCCCTGACACTCTTGAAAAGTCTTTAGGATCATCTGAATCTATAACCTTCTCTCTTTGGTTGTCATACTTCGTGGTTTGGAACTTGTCGTGTTCATTCTTTGAGTTTTCATCGGATGACATATTGTCATTTCCGTTATTGTAATTTCCATGTGGCATGATTGATCCTACTATCTGTAAGAGCTCCACAAAAGAGTTTGGGCCACTAAAGCTGTTAAGTTTGGTTCGATTAGTCAGATCCCCTGCTTCGGACTTAGAGCTTGACCTGGTCCCATTAGCAACTTGGGCAATAGAAGAGTCCATGGCATTTTGAGATGAAATTACATCATGGTATGTTTCTGGAACCCTCTCCCAAGGATTCATCAACTTGCATTGTGGCTGGTTCATTGAGCTGACAACACTGGTACTACTTTCCAAGGAATCATTGCTGCTGACAACCTCTCTCTCTTCACTATGCTCAGTACAGTGGAGGGTCATGGAACTCTGGCCACAAGCAGGTTGATGTGACATCTTTTCATTCCACTGTATAGTGTCTTCTGGACAGAGTTCATGCACTACTGGTTCTTCAATCACTGAGGCAGTCTCTTCTCCATGGTGTGATTTTGGGTTCTTGGAAATCAGGGGAAAATTTGCAGCAAGTGACATGAATGCAGAGCTGCAACAATCAAGTAAACAAAGTAATAGGTTTCCTATCTGCCCATCCTCTAATTCCATAAGGTTCTCTAAGATAAATAAATATCATAGAAACTCTAATGCACCTGGAAAGATGATCTGAAACATTCTGGGTAAGAAATACTCCAACCACCGAGTCCACAACTGATCCCTTCCACAAAGTGAAGCGTCTGTCCCCTGTCAAAATAGTTTTGCTGGCGTAAATGAATTTGAAAGAGCATATCTTTCTGAAAATAGAAAAAAAAAAAAAAGGCAATTCAAATATCCAGAAATTTGTGGATTAGTCTCCTGAAGTTCTTGAATTGCTATAGATGTTTGATTCTGGTGTCTGTTTTTGTGAATATGTTGTTTTAGTCTGCCCTTTAAGTTAAAATTGTAGCCATTTGAGAACATATGTACTTTCCATTTTGATGCTTATCAGCTTCAGGTCCATTTTGTTTGGAACTTAGACAGTGCACATGGTTTGACTGCCATCTGCTTTTGCACTTAATTTCATAGTTGGTCTTCCCCTGCTAGTTCATATTTTATTGGTATCGCCGTATCGGGAGCAGAATGGCGTCATCATATTATGTTTGCCGTTGAACAGCTATTGACTTATTTTGGTTTGCATTTATCAAGTCATATTATGATACTCCACATTTAGGAATATCTAGGCAAGTACTAGAAAATTGCTGCTGTATAGTGGATATTGAGAAAAGTTGTTTTGGATGGGTAGAAGATGAATACGTTATTGGCTTTAACAATTAGTAAAGGGTGAGAAGGTGGCCTGGCAAGATCTAAAGAGTTTTATATTAATCTTGTTGATTGTTTGTGGATGGTTTACAGTATAAACAAATCCTAAAAATCCATGTAATCTACATTC
Organism: Zanthoxylum bungeanum; assembly: GCA_019454045.1. NCBI lineage: Eukaryota > Viridiplantae > Streptophyta > Magnoliopsida > Sapindales > Rutaceae > Zanthoxylum > Zanthoxylum bungeanum. Next base: position 28,492 of record SKCR01046447.1, read on the forward strand.
CTGAATAAGCATTGGGACCCTTAGGACTTAAATCTAACATAATTAGATATCAAAGAAGATAATTGCTACCTTGCACAAGATGCATGCGGGCTATAAATGATTCGACACGACCATGAAACACTCTCCGTTCTTCTTCCCACCTTCTTGCATTCTCTTCATCTGTTCCATCAATACCTTCACTGATGATATCTTGCATTAGGAGCTTCCATACCCTGTTAGTTTCTTCATCCAGCTGTACCTTTGCCCGCGGGCGCCGCTTTTTGACAAGATCAAATGAATCTTGAAATGGTACAAGTGTGCCATCTCTGTTATAAAGGACAAGTGCATTCTGCTCTTGATATTTGTTGGATCTACTTTCCTTATTGATGTCTAGATGCTTTAGTCTCTCAGTGATTGCATCAATAGAAAACATTTGTTTCCATGTTAATTCTGGAAGAGTACCTGCAATAAATGGCTTCTACGAAGTTACTTAGTACTGTTTGGCAAAATGGATAAGTCTATCAATGATATAATTATAGTTAGTTGGCCAAAAATCATTTTCTTCTTTGCCTGGAAAATAAAGTTAATTCTTGCATTACGTACCCAATAAGTTGGAAGAGAACTGGTGGTGATTGTTTAAGATGATCTTTTGGTGCTTTTGTGTTTCATTACAGTTGGTGCGTATTGAACCAAAAGGAGTGTCTCTCTTTGTACGCTTCTTTCGAGCTAATGTCCCATGCATCTTTTCTACTTGTGCTTCTATGCATGTCTGAGGTCTCTGTAAATTTCCAATCTGTTGCTTATCACTATCCAATGGTCCTCGGCTGCCAGGGTAAGTTTGTTGCATTAAGCACTCTGCCATTCTGGTCAGCAAAGCCAAGTTCCTAACTCGAGTAGGGCCACGGGATCTCTTTCTTTTCAGTCTCTCTACTGAACTTAAAGCCAGGGTATCCTCAATAGTTTTCTGTTTTTCTTGATCTGATGCAGTAGAATCTGCTCTAACATCTCCGTCAGTGCTTGCTGTTTCCAATGAGATATTTTTTGTAGCAGTCACGCAGGATGATGTGCTAGATGTAGTTGAACTTTGCCCTTTCTCTGTTATTTTCCTGTAAATGTTTGGCAAATGTGGTTCAGGCATCTTGTATGCTTGTAAAGTAAGGTAGTGAACACCAGTCAGGTTAGAGCTGCAGGTATCTGCTTGTTTGTTTAGATCAGAATTGTCTCTCTTTGGTTCCCATGCTTGTCTTTGGCCAATTGAGATTGTGCAGGTGCCGCATTTGGAATCATTTGGGCTTCTCGGTGATGATTGACTATCAATTTGCAAAATCACTTGTTTTGTTTTTACCTCCCCGTTACCAGCAGTCTCTTGAACCATGCCTTTTGTAACATTCTCTTTTCTGGAATCAGCAGTCTGGTTCTGCCCTTCAGGTGATGATATATAATCTTTTGTCAGTTGATTGACTGAAAGAGTGAGGTCATAGGCAAAGCCTGCTTCTGTATTTTTTACAATCACCTCAATTCCTTCACCGAGTTGCAAGATCGATTTTGATTGAATACCTCTTCTAAATGAATACTTTCCCAGTGATTCTGAGTCTAAATCGACACTTGACTTGCTTTTAGAGTTTCCATTTCTAGGTTGTCCTTCTACATCGAAGTTTAAGGTCCTTCTACATGACTTCTTGGAAAGCTCGGGTTTTTTCAGATCATCAGATATCCCAGCTACCTCTGTGGGTGTAGATGTTGAGTCTTTGTTGAGTTCCTTTCGCACATATTTCCTTTTTCCCATTCGATGTTCCTTAGAATAATTAGGCTGTGGGGTCACTGGCTTTAAAGTCATCACTGCATCTCCTTTGCCAAGTTGTTCTGTCGATGTAAAAAGGTCCTTTGCCTGTGACTCTGGATCTAAATCAAAAGTTGACTTGCATGTAGAGTTTTCATTTCTAGGCTGTTCTCGCATGCCAAAATTCAAGGCCGTACAGAATTCCTTGGTAGGCTCAAACATCTTCATGTCAATGGGTGCTGCAGTTGCTTCTTGTGGGGAAGAGTTCTCTGTATTGATTCCCTTTCTGCGCACATACTTCCTCTTAACTGTTGGATTTTGTTTAGAAGCAGCAGGATTTGGAGTCATCTGCTTTGGAGTCATCACTTCAGTTCCTTCACAAAGCTGTCCGGTAGAATTTAACTGACAAAAGTCCTTTTCCCGTGACACCGAAACTGAATCAAATGTTGACTTGCAAGCAGAATTTTCATCTCCAGTCAGCCTTATGTCAGAATTTAAGGGTATTCTGCATGACTCCGTGGATGGCTCAGTTGTTTTCAGGTTAATGGATTCTCCAGCTGCTTCTGCTGGGCCGGATGTTGAGTCATTGTTAAGTCCCTTCTTTCGCACATAATTCCGCTTACCGGTTTGATTACAATTCTTTGGAGTCTGACGTTTTCCTTCTTTGGCCACCTTCGGCCTGTGCTTTTTTCTTCTCGGTTTCTGCTGAGGTGTTTTGTTCAGGTCAACAACTCCTCTTTCAGCATTGTCATTCTCCTTTATCTGTATGGAAACAGCCGTAACTGATGCATCAGTTATAGGCTCTAAGAGTTGTTTATTGTACTGGATCCCATTGGAGACAACTCTTTCGGCAGCAATGTCATTATTCTCTTCATCTCTTTCCTGGCCTGTTCTGTCATCTGAGCATGATTTTTCTAGTTCCGAAACCCGTTTGCCTTTGACTCCCATGGCTTTATCTGGTGTAATGGGAGCAAACTCAGAGATAGTCTGGGGAGAAGCTCCATTTGATATTGTTCCGGGATGGAAATTGAGATCGTAGGTATGCTGGTGAGAAATGGAAACCTTATCTGTATAGCAACATTTCAACACGTCAGATTAATGGAAGCTACAAAATTTTTATATGTTCCATGATTGACTTATCTTCATCCCCAATTGTGTGCCAGTGTCTACATGAAAAACTCCCATATTCAAGATAAAGCTATATATTAGAAATCATCAAAAACTCAAAATCAAACATTATGCTTATATTCCAGTTTTTGTTGATTCAAATAGGAAAAGCACTTCCTTGGGTTCAATGTCAATTAAAGAATCATAAATGGAAAGGAAAGAACCTGTGGGTGTGCCATCATTTCTTTGCGAATCTGCATTTGCGATAGCCAAGAGACTTGCAAAAGGCACATATTTATATTTAGCCAAGGGGTCGATGGCAAACACTCGGTGGCATGCTTCAACATTATCACAGGTAACACCCATTTTCGCAGCTGAATTAACTTCTGCATTATTAACACATCTGCTTGTATTGGATTGAGAATCTTGGTTACAAACATAAGAAAAGCAATCTGATCCCTGCCAAATTGGTTGGTCCGGTTTGTTGGCTTCCCTGTTTACGCAGATCGGCATAGATTTAGGCAGAAATGGCCTAAAAGGGGTGGTTGCCGGAGTCCACGAACCCTGATTTTCACCCGGGGTGCCACTATTATCCATTTGCTTGTCTCGTCAAAAACTATGAACAAGTTCTATTGCTGTCCTGCTTCTTCTTTCTTTCTTTCTATCATCAACAATTCAAAACCCAATTCCGGCTTGTGAATTGCCATCTAGCTGACCAAATTTCTTAGCAAATCTCATTCTAAATAAGAAAATCTCATTCTAATTTAAAGCTGTTGCAAAGGAAAATGCAACAAAACAGTAAAATTGCTCTTTAATCTACCAGATCTCACTTGTAAAAGATTATAACACAAACAGAATACAAGAAAATCTCTGCAGATTCTCTCAGTCTAAGTAATCTCCTTTTATAACGCCACCTTATTCTCTTCTGCTGCTACAACATTATAACAGAAAATCTTTGGCCCCAAAAAAAAGAAAAAAAAAACTTTAAATAACAGTTCAAAAAAAAAATTTAATTCTTAAGCACCCTACCGTAGACCTGATGAGTCAATGCCGGAGATCTGGTTCTGTAACTTGAAGGTTAGATGAAAGTGAAAGCAAAGTAGATATTTGAAGTGAGAGAAAATTTGGACAAAAAAATTATAAATAAATAAATAAATAATTGTGTTAAACGGAGACTAAAGCTTTTATTTTCTAAAACAGCTCTGTCAAATGATAACTCCTCTTTTCCGATAAAGAAGATGGATATGGATTCGCTGTTGAGGTGAGTTTTTTTGTATAAATTATAATAGATATTATTAAATAAAAATTTATAGATTATAATTGAATCTTAATCGTATATTATTATATATATTGTGTGATAATAAGATTATAAAAAAAATGTGTGAAAAATAAAAGTTAGTTTTTAATTTTGTAATAGCTTTGTGTATTGAAGTTTTTATTCTTTTAACGTTTTTCATTATCTTTTCCATCATGTAATACGTAAGAAATATTAAATTATCAGTCGACATTAATTGAAATTATAGGGTTCACTGCAATTAAGGTTTACTTACAATTTTTTTGCATTTAAAATGTTAAGTAATTGATTTCATATGATTCAATAATATATATTGAAAGTTAAAATAATATTTAATGATAATAATTCATTCATTATTATAATTTATTTGAATATATTAAGTCAAAAATTTAAATCAAAATATCTTTTTCAATTAAATATTTAAATGATATATGTAAAAATATTTGTTTGTTTGGTTTTTTTTTTTTATGGTAATGAAAACAAATTTTATATACATAACCGCAATTTTGTTTAGATTTAAGTTGATGATGAATTTTTTTTTTAAATGCTGGTGATGATTAGGATGGGGTGTAATGTAATTAAAAAAAAATTATATATAAAAAAAAATGGTGATGATTAATAAGGATGATAAAAATTCTCGTTGGAGTTTGATACGTTAGGGATAAATAAATAGATAATTTTTATAATCTTTGATTGAATAGGACGAATACGAATATTGACAAGCATGATAAACAAAATAATACGATAGAATCACTTTTTCCAAAAGGCAAGAGGTCATTCATTTGAATTTAGGTGGTAAATTAAATAAAATTATTTGAAAATCACTTGACAACATCCCACAATTGATTAAGAAAATTATAAAATGATTATATACACAAATATGTGTGAAAATAATTAAAAAAAGAAAAAGAAGAAATACATATTATACAAATAAATTTACCTGCATTTCAAATTTAATATTTTGTAGTCTCAGAATATTATGAAATTTATAGTTTCATAATAAAGTTCAGATAAAAGAGAATCCTTATACTCCAGTGGCGTTCCCGCCACTTTAAATTTGTGAAATTAAAGTTAGTTATTTTTATAATGTTTTCGAATAAAAACGCTTTCTATATTCCCTCCTCGCTAACTAACTTTTGAAATGGATGGAAATGGAGAAAGGAAAAAAGATAAGGCTGACGGCCCCACACAATTGAATTTTATTATTATTATTATTATTATTATATAATATTGAAGCAAGAATCAAGACTCAGCGTTGTAGGTGTAACTGCAACAAGCCAACACCACATCCCGAGCGCGTCTCCACCAAAAATGTTGATAACCGTTCAAGTGTTCAACACGCATCTAAATATCGTGAATCCAAACGCGGCCTTATTTCCGTTTACACCAATATTTAATTACTTATTTAAAAACAAATTAAACGATGAAAAAATAAGTTCTTTTTCAAATGAAATAAATTTATATATATATTTGGAAACTTTAGAAACTTCACTTTTATAATAAATATATCTCGTGAATTCGAATCCAAGTTCTGTCAATCAATTTTTAAACAATTTGTCATCAAATCACATCTATTGGAAGTAAATTTTTTTATATAATTTTAATTAAATTAATGGAGATCATTCTAATTACATTATTTTAATAAATAAATAATTATTAATAATGATATAATATAAAAATTATATTATTTCATTTTTTCACCTATCCTAATATTCGAACCTAATGATAAATTAAATAAAATTATTTGAAAATCATTCCGTCAATATGTATGACATGACTCTTCTATTAAGAAATTCAATAGTATTTAATGAGTTCTTAGAGTTATTCTAATATCAGTTATATTTAAATTATAATTCAATAACTATAATCATAATTTATAAAAACACAATACATATCATTTATATTTAAAATATAGCCTGAAAATTATAATCATAATGTTGGCTCCAAAAGTGGTGTGTTGCACGGGAATGTCAGATGAATGAATCATCAACGTGAAAAATTGACTTTTATCAAGCAATTGTAAAAATCTACGGGCTCTCCAAAGTCTGAAAGGGATAAGCAATTGTAATTTAGGAAGATGCTAATAAAATACTAAGAACTAAAAGTTACTAGAACATAAACTTTATTAGAATTAAACTTAAAATTATAGAGAATTGAGAAACTGAATTTTACTGGAATAGAAAATAAATCCAAACTATAGAAGGAAGCTTGAAAAGTAAAGAGCAAATTAACTATAGAGAGTAATTAAAATTCAACATGGTGTTTTCTGATCAATCTATTGGAGCCTTTAGTTTTCGAGATGCTCGGCTTTTCGTAAATTTTCCCAAGTAATTATTTGGCTTATAACTCAGATGATTAGTGATATGTGATATGCTTGATGAGGATAGTTTTAGTGTGGTGAGTGCTCGGAATGCAGATCAATGGTAATTATGGACATTGAGTAGGGGAAATAATTTTGGGAGTAGCAATACCACCATTGACCTGCTATTTCCTATTTTTTGGTTTGAATGTGGTGCTGGAGAATTTTGGTTTGAAAAAAAAATGATAAATGTAAAAAATATTTGTTTGTTTGATTTTTATTTTTGTTTTTGTTTTTGTTTGTTTGTTTGTTTATTTTTGTTTTTATTTTTATTTTTATTTTTTTAATGGTAATGATAGCAAAGTTCAGATAGAAGAGAATCCTTATACTCTAATAATGTTTCCCGCCACTTTAATATTTTGTGAAACTAAAGTTAGTTATTTAACTAAAGTTAGTTATTTTTATAATGTTTTCGAATAAAAACGCTTTCCCTCGTCTTCAACTAACTTTTGAAAAATATGTAAATAGTGTAAGGAAGAAAGATAAGGCTGAGTGGCCCAATAATTGGATTTTATTTTATTATATAACATTGAGCAAGAATCAAGACTAGGTGTAACTGCAACAAGCCAACACCACATCCCAAGCGCGTCTCCACTTAAAAAGTTGATAACCGTGGAAGTGTTCAACACGCGTCTAAATTTCGTGAATCCAAACGCGGCCTTATTTTCGTTTAATTTTTACCGCACTATTTGATTACTTACTTAAAAACAAATTAAATAATGAAAAAAATAAGTTTTTTTTATTCAAATAAATAAATAAATATATATATATATAAAATTGGAAACTTTGGAAACCTCGTTCTTATAAGAAATACACCATATGAATTCAAATCCAAGATATGACAATCAAATTTTAAGTTATTTGTCATCAAATCACATCCATTGGGAACAAAATAAATTTATATTATTTTAATTAAATTAATGGAGATCATTCTAATTAAATTATTTTAATAAATAATTAATTATTAATAATGATGTAATATTAAAATTACATTATTTTATTTTTTTAACTATCCTAATATTTGAACCTAATGATAAATTAAATAAAAATATTTGAAAACTACTCAGTCAATATATATGACATGATTCTTCTATTAAGAAATTCAATAGTATTTAATGAGTTTTTAGATTTATTCTAATATCAGTTATATTTAAAATATATTTTAATAACTATAATCATAATTCATATAAAAAACAATACATATCATTTATATTTAAAATATTACCTGAAAATTATAATCATATGTTGGCTCCAAAAGTGGTGTGTTGCGTCGGCGTGCCTGATGAGTGAATACTCAACATAAATAACTGACTTCTATCAAGCGATTATAAAAAACTAAGGGTTCTCCAAAGCCTGTAAGAGATAAGTAATTGGAATCTTGGAGGATGCAAATAAAAGGCTAAGAACTAAAAGTTATTGGAACAAAAACTTTACTAGAATTGAAACTTAAAATTACAGAGAACTGAGAAATTGAGTTTTACAGGAATTGAAAATAAATCCTAAATACACAAGGAAGCTTGAAAACTACAAAGCAAATTAACTATACAGAGTAATTGAAAGTCATAGGAATAGTTGTTCTAGATCTCCCTAATAAATATAAATTAAATTTACATGACTATTATTATATGTCATCTCTTATCAGACAAATAATATCTTTACCGATATTAGATAAAGAATGATATAAAATAAACATTAAAGATGATGTTTTATGTTTATATGATAAAGACAATGTTCTTTATCTAACGGTCACTATGTTTTGGAAATATATTGAGACACCTTTAATATAGAGGAAAATAAAAGTAATAGATCTGAATTAAATAATACTGAATTAAGACATATGAAATTGGGCTGTATAGGAGTTAGAAGTCTATGAAAAATAGTTAAAGATGGTTTGATTGAAGGTCTTACCTTAGATCCTTATCTAATTTTGTGAGTCATAATTCCTATGGAAAATTTCAAAGGCCTCATTTCTTGGTGTTGGACACCGTGGTGAAGATTTATTGGAATTAATACATAGCGATGTGTGTGGTCCATTAAATCATGTCGCTTATGATGTCTGTACTGTTGGGGTTTTGGCGTGGGCGCAACAGAAGCTCGCAGTTCGGGTCAAATCGTAATTTTAAAACTTTTTAAATTATCGAATAAATTATTTAATATCTAATATGAATAATTCATTCATATTTCACCTAAACATATTTATTCGATATCAAATCAAATAACGACAAAAATAGTTAAGAAGCATCGCGAAACTTTTACGAAAACGTTTTTCCGTAAAATGACATAAAAATATTTTTGTCTGAACCGTCCAACTAATACACATGGGGGCCGCCCAGGTCAGCCCCAATAGTACTTGGGCAGTTCATGGGCTGACCAAACAGTGACCAATTCACTGTTTGGACAACGGACACTCGGTAAGCCCGAAACTCACCCGGTAAGCCTGTTTTTCATCATTTTCGCATATTGCAACTCCGAAATAATTTCCGGCAATTGTTCCAATGCCCAAAACACATCCAATACATTTATATAACATACTTTTCATCACCAAAATCACAGAATTTTCAGATCTCATTTGGTAACTAAAAATATCATTTTTCATGCTTTAAATCCAATTTCCTCAATATTAATCATATTAACACTTACACCAACCAAAGTCACCACAAATGAAGAACCCAAGAACAATTCTAGGGGTTACAAGAGTGCTCATAACACTCTACAATGGCAACAAGTCATCAAATGACAAAATTGAACTAATATTACCATAATATTATTCAATCCAACTTCACACATGCATCTAACCTCCAAATTCATCCTCCAAATCAAAAAGCCACAAAATCTAAGAAAGGAATAAACCCTAGAACTTGTCTAGATGTTCAAGAACAAGAAACAAACTTTCTAAGTTTAGAGTTATGAAGATTACCTCCAAATCTCCTATTTCCTTAAACTTTTTCTTGATTTCTTCACTTTCTTCCTTTGTTTCTTCAAACAAAATTTTGGGAGGTTTTTTCTTGAAGGATTCGACCATGGAGTTCATTAGAAAGAGAAAACAAAAATTTTGACTTTAAAAAAACAAGGCCAAACCGAATTTGGAGGGGTAAATGGTCATTTGAATCTAATTAAATAATAATAAGCTTAAAGTTGACAAATCCAATTTGTATACTTCAAGCTTAAAAGAATCATGTCACATGTAACCAATAATAATTAGCCATATTACATAACAATTATGAAATATAGATATTATTTAATTATATAGATATTTAACATTTAAACACCTAAATAATTAATTAATATAATTATTATTATATATGTATTTTTATTTACATTAAATAACAAATACATATAATAATGGCATGTGTCGAAATCTCATTGACAATTAATTAATATGTATCAAATCAAATCTTGTATAAAATATAAATACATATTAATTATTAATTAACCGAAATGCCCCTAATGTATGTATCTTCGTTTAACCGTTTAAACGATTTGAATTAACTCATTTAATCCGGTGAAATATTATGAATAATCTGTATTATTCATAATGTATTGCCCAAGTGCTCAACGGGTACACTTCATATTGTGAGACTCTCTAAGTTTAGCTTTATCCGTCATGAAATCCAATTTCGCGTCCATAATTCACCCACTCATGAATTATGACGACCACAGATAATCTCGTTAAACTATGCAAGTCGAGGTCATTGCATACGTATAATCCCTTCGTCACAGGCTATCCATATTATACCTGAGATATAGATAAGAATGTCAAATCCTTATGGTATAATATAGTCGACTTTCAAATTACGATATCTAAATAACACTCGGAACTCGCTTCCGAAGTTATACCATGGTCATGGATTTACTAGATCGCAAACACGTGTAGGAAACATATGCCCTGTACACAGGACTGGCAGATTCTATCTTGATACGCACTGGATATCATGAGCATCAGTCAACACCCAACGAACAGGTGGAGGTCTGATCTAAATAGATCGGTGACGTGACTGTCATCAAAGTGTGGAGGATAACTCATATATCTACTGTGGTATCTCAAGTCGAAAGACCACTATGCTCGCTCAACCATCAGATCAAGTCACGATATACGACATGTACTGGTCTCAGCGGATTTCGCTAACCGACCCGTGTTAGTAAATCTTGACCATAAACTTTATTTAAGGATATACAACTTATAGTGACGCTTCCCAATGTCAATTACAAACTACGTTGTAACTGCGCACTACATTGTAAATCCTAGGGTATTTGTATAATATATACGTATCACTAAATCAAATTTAGTTTCAATCTAATCATAATTAGATATCTAATCGTAATTAGATATCTTATGTATATAAAAGACAAGAGGTGCTACCATTAAATAAGTAATATTATGGAAAAATGAATTGTTCTTATTCATGAATCAGACATAAATATGATCCGGATTGACACTCCGAGCACCAACTCTAACATGTACATACTTCGTGACTTTCACGGATGATAAGTCAAGATATGAATATTTCAATAAATCGGAAACATTTGACAAGTTCAAAATATTTTGATACGAAGTAGTAACCAGTAAATTCATCAAGTGTCTTTGACTATATCAAGGTGATGAATTTATGAGCAACAAATTCAGAAGTTATTTAAGAGAGAATTAAATTCTCACCCGATATACCCCACCAGGAACTCCTCAACACAATTGTGTGTTTGAGTGAATAAATCATACTTTATTAGATATGGTGTGATTTATGTGAGCTATACAAATCTTTCATATTACCTTTAGGGTTATGCTTGACTTAACTGCTACCCATATACTTAATAGAGTTCCATCGAAAGATGTTTCTACAATCTCATATTAGATACGGTTCAGTAGAAATCCAAGTTTTAGATATTTGGGGTTGTCCTGCATACGTTAGAGTTGCGTAGCGGGATAAATTAGCACCCATATGGTATAAATATAGGTTCGTTGGATATCTTAAATTTTTTTTGGGATATCAGTTCTAAGTTATGAGCAACAAAATGTATTTATTGTTCACTATGACACTTTTCTTGAAAAGGAATTTCTGAGAGAAAGTGAAAATTGTAGAAAGATTGAACTTGATGAGTTTGATCCCAACATAAAGAAACCTGAGATGGAACCAGAGATCCAACTAGGTGAAAGATCTACAACACAGATTCTACATAAGTCGAATATAATATCAAAGCCTCATGATAGATTATTTTTAACATATGATATGAGCTTTGATGTTCTATTCTTGGAGGAAACAGATCCGACTACGTATAAACAGACGATATCGGATATCGATTCGGGAAAATGGCAAGAAGCCATGAAAACCGAGATGGATTCTGTGCATGACAATCAAAGTCTAGGACTTGGTTGTACTTCCTGAAGAAGTTAAACCTATTGGTTGTAAATGGGTTTATAAAAGGAAGCGAGGGCCCGATGGAAATGTGGAAACCTTTAAGGTCCGACTGGTAGCTAAAGGTTACACTCAATGTCATAGGATTGACTATGAGTAAACTTTTCACCAGTTTCCATGCTAAAATCCATTAGGATTCTTTTAACCTTTGTTGCATATCATAACTGTGAGATATGACATATGGATGCGAAAACCACTTTCCTAAATAGATTCGTCTATGAGGATATCTATATGGAACAATCATAGGGTTTCATATCCAGTGAGACTTCAAATTAGGTTTGTAAGCTCCAGAAGTCTATTTATGGACTTAAACAAACATCTTGAAGCTAGAATCATCATTTTGATGAGATAATTAGATTATATGGATTCATCAAGAACGATAAAGAACCATATGTTTATAAGAAAGTGAGTGAGAGCATGATAGTTTTCCTTGTTTTATATGTAGATGACATCTTTATCATTGGAAATGATATAAGATTGATGCAAAGTGTGAAAGCCTACATTTGCAAGAACTTTTCCATGAAAGACATGGGTGAAGCTTCCTATATACTAGGTATAAGGCTCTAATGAGATAGAGTTAGGAAGCTTATAGGGTTGTCACAATCCGCGTATATAGATAAAATATTAGAAATGTATGGTTTTACCAACTGTAAGACAGTAAATGTACATTTCCGATATGACATACATCTTTCGAAGAAAATGAGGAAGAGAGAGTTAAAACTTCTAACTTTCCATATGCTTCTTGTATTAGGAAGCATTATGTATGCTATGTACGAGACTTGACATCAGTTTTAGCGTCAGTGTGACTAGCCGATATCAATCTGATCCATTATTCGGATTGAAATGAAAAAGTAGTTATTTTATTAATAAATAATAAAATATAATGTACAATACATTATTCAGATTGACGCTCGAAGCACCAACTTCAACAAATTCTAGTATGGTGAGTCTCAGTGTAAAAATTTTGTGCGAAATACATAGGAATGGTAATTATGGACATTGAGTATGGGAAATAATTTTGGGAGTAGCAATACGACCATTGAGCTCATATTCGATATTTTGGTTTGAATGTGGTGATGGAGAATTTTAGTTTGAAAAAATAAGGATTATTATGATACAGTTTGTAGAGGGGAGAAGTTTACTTATAATTTTTTGCTCAACATTTTATGTTAAAATGTTAAGCAATTGATTTCATACGATTTAATAATACATATTGAAAGT
>SKCR01046448.1:0-41232 GCA_019454045.1 Zanthoxylum bungeanum
TTGCAAAGAATCCAACCTTTCATTCAAGAACAAAGCATATATGGGTACTGATAAGAGGAAACTATATAATATTTACCACCCTTTTACTTAATATTTTGTATAGTTTCTCGAGTTTTGTGAATATTTTGATATGTTTTGTGTTATTTTGTAGATAAATAAAGTTTCGGAACTCACTAGAATCGAATCGAGGCTAAAACGGTGAAAAACGGATAAAAAATGGCAAAATAAGAAATTTATTGTTCACGAGTCGCGACGCGCAACCAATAATTCAGCTGCCGACACGCATCATCACTTGCATCATCATGATGTCATTATCGCGACGTCGAAGCATTCACGCGTCGCGACGCCGAGCCAATAATTCAGTCTGCCGACAGCTGCCATTTACTGTAGCGCACGTCGCGACGCGCTACCGATTTGAAGCCTATAAATAGAAGCCTAAATCAAAGGATTTTCTTCATACTTTCTTCTGGAGAATTTCCTTAGAATACTAAAAAGAGAGTATCTTGTTTGTTTAATTTTAGCTTTCTTGTATTTTCTTTTTATTTTAGTAATAAAATTTTGTTTGTTTTACTTAAAGCATGAGTATGTAACTTCTTTCTGCTGGGGTGAAAGGTGAAACTTTTATTATGATAGTTTAGATTAATCTCTCTTACTTATAATATATAAATTTTAAAACCTGACTTAATGGGATAACATCTTTATGGTCGGTTGGACTTAATTAAATTAATTTTAACCTGACTTAATTGGATACCGTCTTTATGGTCGGTTGGAATTAATTAAAATATGACTTAATCAGGATATCGCCTATATGGTCGGTTGATAATATAATGTAAATTTATATATTATAATAAGAGAGATTTCTAGATTTGAAATAATAAAAGTAGATCCCATAACACCGGCATTTTATTTCATTGTTGTAATTTTTACTTTTTAGTTTTCAACTTGTTTTATGATGTTTAGTTTATTTTTGTCTTTAGTAGTCCTAGATATGTGTTGTAACTAAATACGTTGTCTAGGGTTGTGATGAAAACCAATATCAATGATTTAATAAGTTGACTTTTCTTATGTCTTGTGTGATGTTTTGGTTTAGTTATTGAGTCTAGTTATTAATGTTTCTTGTTAATTGGACACTAATAAGATTGATTATGTAAACTTAAAATGAACTTGGAAAATGGATTTTAGGTTTAGCCGTAGACTTAATAGCTCATGATCTCACATTCACCTTAGAGATTTCCTTCCAGGATAGGAATATACCTGTCGGGCGTGGGTAGCCATAATTGGAACTTAAACTTAATGAATTCGGAGTTTCTTAATTAACATAGGAATATAGTTAATTGGGTTACTTTGGATATTTTCATCTGACCATCGGAATAGGCTTTTACATATTTTCGTGTTACAGGTTAATAAACTAGTATATCACACAAGCATAAAATAATCAACTCATCCTTAGAAGATATTGATAGGATTCACAACCCTTGATATTTTCATATCATTGTTTAAAACTTAAAATTTACCTTTGTTTTGTTTTATTTACTTGTTTTAGATAAAAAAATCACAATCCAACCAATAATCAAATCAATTAGATACGTGTAGAAATTTAGCTTCATAAATAAATAGCATAGGTATTAAGTCCTCGTGGAATCGATACATTTTATACTACTTGAGCGATAATTACGCTTGCGTTACGTGTGTGTTTACCACGGATCATGTACAATACCACTTTGTTCGTGAAGTAGTGGAACAAGGCAGTGTGGACTTATTGAATATACACACTAATGAGAACCTTACAGACGTAATGATCAAGCCTATCAATACAAACAAGTTTATATGGTGTAGATCCTCTTATTGCTTAGCAGAAACATAAGCAGCTTGAAGACGGCAAAGTAGAATGGATGGTGTGGAAACTGATTGGTTCTCAATCAAGTTTCCAAGTGGGAGAATTATTAAAGTCAATAGAATTATCAATCACCGAAAGGTGATTGATAATTAAATATTAAAAAATTTATATAAATTATTTTGGGTGGGTCCCAAACATAAAAAATAAAATAATAAAAAAATAAAATTCACTATTTGTATAGTGAATCTCATGCATATAAATAGAGGCTTCATTTCATTATTTTCATCATCTCATTATCAACCAAATCCTTTTATATTCTGAGAAAGAAAATATAGTCTCTTCTTAAAAGTTTGTGAAAGAATTGTAGTTCTTCTATTCCAAGAGAGTGTGAGATTGTTCACTCTTTGTGTTTAGAGATAGGTTGTAAAATTCTTTCCATTATAGTTAAATCCTTCTACATTTGCCCGTGGATGTTTCCCTCACATTGATGGTTTTACCACGTTAAATTTGTGTCTCGTTACTTTATTTTATTGTTAAGATTTATAGTAGGCTAAGCCTTCCGATTATTGTTGTATTGTTATATGGTAGGCAACGCCTCCTGAACTAACACTTATTCTCAATTTTACTTTACTTGTGTGTCAGCTTCAGCCTACGATCCCCTAACACGTTAGAGATGGGTAAGTGAATAATTTTCTATATTATTGGTTGGACGGATCCAGTACGGATATTGACATCCTCATTCAAATATAAATAAATCCTCAAGTACCTGCATGATAGCCCGAAAAGGACGGACATGAGGGAGAATTTTTATACTTGTTGATTGAATGGACGGATAGATGTATTGACATCCCCGTAACATTCCCGACCCGTTGTCATCCCTAATAGCACATATAATTATAAATGTATAAATTTTCAAGCAAGCTTATGAATTATACTATCATTATCCCTTTCTTGCTAACTAAAAGCCTATTGAAAATGTGCACGAAATACCATAATTGTTGTTATATTTTAAGGCCATGGAGTGTTGTAACAAGAAGAGTAAATATTACATATAGAAGTAAGAGGTTTTGCTAATGTAACTGTATATGAGTACAGGGGTAATATTGAGGGCATTTTTTACAATTGAACTTGAAATCCTTTAATAAATGATTGTTGAATGTACGGGATTTCCTACATTAAAAATTCTGGAGTGATTTTAATATGTACACAACTTTATTCTTATCCTTATTCTTTTTATAAAGATGTTGTCTTCTCAACTCCAACTTTTTAATACAAACTTAAAATATTTATTGATAAAACTAAAATTTGACAATTTTAGGGGCATATGGATTGGGCCTACTTCAAACTTTGATCAGCCCAAGAGCTAGGGCATATGGATTGGGCCTACTTCAAACTTTGAATCAGCCCAAATAAAAGCCCAATCAATATCCGCCACTGATTACTGCCACGTAGACAGATCCACAGAAATTATATATATTAAAAAACTTGAAAAAAGAAACCTTATCTAACTGAAAAAACAGAACGAACGAACACAACAATGGCTTCAATATCGCCTTCTTCTTCTCTCCAATTCTCCATAACCCCATTCCCGTCCTCACGCGCCTCCTCTCTCTTTAACCCCCACGCGCCCAAACCTTCCACCTTCACCTTCACAATCACCACTCGGGCCACCGATCCCGAAACCCCAGCAGAACCCGAAACCATTACCCAGCCCGACCCGGACGACCAGTTCGAGAACCGTCTATCCCAACTTCGAATCCGTTATCGAAGCGGAACCGGTAAGAAAGCCGAAGTTCGAAAATCTAAAAAGGGGCCGGGAAAATCCGGGTCGTCGATGTACTTGCCGCCGGTGCCATTGAAGGAGCCGACATCGGGTGGGTTGAAAGTGGATTTTGGGTTTAGCCCGTATAGCGAGAGGATTAATGGGCGGATTGCGATGTTGGGGTTGACGGCGTTGGTGGCGGTGGAGCTGGCGACGGGGAAGGGGGTGATAAATTATCACACGCCGGCGATTGTGTTGATTCAGGTGTACTTTGTGGCGGCGGTGAGTGCTTTGTACGTTAAGTATGAGAAAGAGAGAGTAAGTGTGTGGCCGGAATCCGCTGTTGAAAAGAAATGAATTTCAGTAAATTGTAATTATAATGGAGTTTTATTTTCAATTTTGTTGTTCTTATGGGTGAGATTTTTTTTTTCCTTTTACTTTGTCTTCAAATTGATCGTGGGTTCATGTGAAGTTAGTCATGATTAGGTTGGATAGTAAATCCGAATCTCGATTCTTGTATCAAAAAAATTGTTGTAAATAAAAATTTTAATCTGAATTTCGATTTTGAATAAAAATTTAAATTAGACTTAAAAAATCTCGAGTCATAATTGAGAGAGATTGGTCTGAAATTTGATTAAGAGAAAATATTGTTAGCGACATATTCTCAATATGGATTTTGATGATGCAACACTAGAAGATTTCGACACGCTGGTGATGAAGAGCAAAATGAATGTGAAGACTCAAATGCCCATTGAATAATATTTTATGTGGTCTTAGCTTATGGCTCTCTTTGTAAGTGAGTTGATAATTTAAGTCTCTAAGTTCACAGGTCATATGCACATTCATTTAGATGCATTAGGGTCAAGTGCATAATGTTTTTAATTTTCAAATCCTATATTTTGACACCCACACAGGCATACCGGTCACTCTGCTATGCCTTGGCAGATTTGCATGCTTTCTAGAATCGGGCTACTCCATACCGGTTAGCTGGAGTTTGCACAGCCACTGGAACCGGGACGGTTCATACCGGTGAGCTAACTGACATATCGACCTCCATATCGGTCAACAATCCAGTATTGCGTTTTAATCTTCAACTCTAATATAGCTGTTATGTTTTGCACGACCGACATACAGGCCTCTGAGACCAGCATAAGTTGGTATAAGTTGTTGATTCAACTTAGTGGAAAACTTCATGTGTCAATTTCTCCATCCCTCAATTCTTATATTATCGCAAGTTTATTTTATATATGCATATCATTTAGGAACTTGTTTTTAGGTATTAATTATTAAATATATTAATTTGGGAAATTGATTGCTAAGCTTAATTAATAAAGCTACTAAATTAATAGGATTAAAAAATAGACAAAAATTTTAATTTCGCAATTTTAAGTCATTACCCATTTTACACGAGGTGGTATATCATGTGCCGGGTTGTGGGGCCCGCCTGTTGTGAGAGAGAAGGTGTATACACCCGGCACATAATATAATTTTCGATTTTACACACCCCTCCATTGGGTATATAGATTGATTATTGTATGTGATTGTAGATAATTTCAAATATCTTGATTGTCATCTTAAATCATGATATACACCGTCTTATCTCTATTTTTTTTTTAATAAACATACATGTTAACATGGCTTATTTTCTTTCTTCTTCCTCGAGTACATTTGAGAATGCTATCCCCAAAAGAAGCAGCAAGACAGTACATTTGACATCAGGGAAAAGAAAAAAAGAATTTCATATCCAAAAATGGCATCTACTCAATTGCTACAATGCTGGATCAGGCCCCTACTTTGCGATTCTTAAGAGGGGATTGTGGATTCTAGTCTAGTATTTTTCAATATACACCTCTGTGATCTATACCTTCCCTAAAAGTTACGGACAAACCCACACTGCAGGCTCAGCCACTTGGGACAATGTTCCCCGTCCTTTTGGCTAAATCATATTGTCGCAGACGGCATAGTTTTCCGATCATTTCTTACCAACGCTGTCAAATATGTTTAAAAGTAATCAACTCGGTTGAGAGGATGTTCGCGCCAAAAAGTCGTTAACTGCGAGACTGGCATCGCCATGGGCTACAGCGTCTTCGGGTTCTGGCATAAACAGAGTAGATGATGATGCCTGCACGTTAAAAAAAAACACCTCTTTAATTCACAGCTTGAAAATCAAAAAAAAATTAACATTTTTTTTTTTGGAATATCGGGGAAACCTCACCTCATCCATACCGAGGTCATTAGACCCCGGTATGGATGCGTGGGTAAACCGGCGCTGTCGTAGACTCTTATAAGGGTGTTACCCAAGGCTTGAACCTGAGACATTGAAGACAATGTCCCAAACTCAAACAGTTGGGCTGCGCCCCTTGGGGACAAAAAAAAAATGAACATGTGTACCCAACAGCTAGCGCAACTTCTATTGCGTGATCAACTCCAAACAACTTGAGAGAACGCCAACTGTAATTAAGTTAATGCCAACCTATTTTGATAATAAAATTTTTATCTAGTTATGGCAAGGCTAGATCAACGTACCTTTGAATCAAGTTGCACCTCTACGTTATTATCGGTGACCAGGGATGCGCCATG
This sequence comes from Zanthoxylum bungeanum, assembly GCA_019454045.1. Lineage (NCBI taxonomy): Eukaryota > Viridiplantae > Streptophyta > Magnoliopsida > Sapindales > Rutaceae > Zanthoxylum > Zanthoxylum bungeanum. The sequence continues at coordinate 6,180 of SKCR01046448.1, forward strand.
TGCCTTCAACCATTCCACACATTCCTCTAGTCCGTCCGGGTCCTCTTCACATCCTTCATTCCTTGGTGAGACACTTGTGAAGCCAAGAACTTGAGCAACATATGAAACGGGTACCGTAGGGCGATATGACCGTGACATGCAGCTCACGGCCTTAAATCGCATCTTTTCTACATAAAGATCTACAAAGAGAACAAAAAATAAATAATAAACAAACACTTTAGCCTTCACTGATATATGCAATTTGACCATACGATTTACATCCAAAGCTGAATATATTTCAGCGATAAATACGCACCCATAAGGCAGGTGTTCAAGTTAGGAGCTGTCTTGTATAGTCTGAAGAACATAATGTAATTTCCTGAAGAGACAGCAGCACGGACTGCAAGAGCATGTTTAACAGCTTTATCTTGCTTCTCCTTATCAGATAATCTGGCGGTTCAACACATTTGAGATTTCATATTAGCATTGAGCTCGACATAATCTTTTAATTATTTTAACTCCACATGTGACGAGCAGTTGATACATGCATTCCAGAATAAACAAAAAAGGACACATGAAAGGACAATTACATTTAATAATCTACTGACTTATCCGAAAAAATTTACAGTACCTTCGATATTGACCTTGTAACAAAATACACATGAACAATGGATGCAAGTTAAACATGAAAGGGACTTCCGCAGGTAGATCTAACCAAGTCTTAGATAATTGTAAAAAAAAAGAAAAAAAAAATAAGAATCACTGCATTATAAAGATGTTTTAGCATGCATGAAATACCAAATTACAGTTCATGATTGCAAAACCACATAATATATGGAATCAGGCAAGATAGCACAGATATAATGCGATTGAAGCAGCCTTCTTAGTGAATATGTCACCAACCTTGACATCGATGATAAGAGCTCTCTCTTATTGTTAGAGTGAAGGGTAACACAAAGTAAGTGGTAAGCAGAAAACTCCATACGGCATCCCTCAACTCCTTCAGCATAAAGGATTTTCAACTGTGATTGGCTCTGAATCAAAATAAACCAAAGTCAAGACGATTGATATGATCCAATGAAAATATAAAAACTTTTAATTTAACATTCAACATTTTCACATTTTCCTACAAAACAAATCAATGACCGTGTAAAATATTTTCATGTCTTCTAAGAAGGGGCTTTCTGAACCACCATCCAAATTAATATGAAATGAGATTCTACTCTCTGAAGAATAACCAGTAAATGAGATCATAATAATATTATGATGCATGGGCAACAAAAAAAAAATAGTATATTGCTGTTATTAACTATATATATATATATATATATAAATTGAACATTTTTAAGCCTCCTCATCGTGCCACGTGACGCCTTCATATTAAAGTTATAAAATTAAATTAATTACTCTATTAAATAAAAATACATATTACAATAAAAATCAGTGTTTTAAAAAGCGGTCGAGGCGGCCACCTCGAGGCGCTGCGTCGCCGCCTCACGGCGACGGCGCGTTGAGGCGGCCGCTTCTTGCGGTTTCTTCAATTCGGCCGCCTCACGCGCATGTTTTTTTTAAAAAAAATAAAAAATTTAAATCGAAACGACGACATTTTTGGGCTCCAAAACGTCGTCGTTTCGATTTCAATTAAAAAAAAAAATTACCAAATTGAAGCTTAGGGTTTTGCTCTGTCTTCGTCGTCGTTTCTGCTCTCTCTCGTCGTTTCTGCTCTCTCTCACTTGGCAGCCTGTTTCTGCTCTCTCTCTCGGCGTATGTTAACAAAATTGTTAACAAGAACAGCACAGGGTCACGATCGAAAGAAACAAAATTGTTCCCATGTAGTATGTTTAATTAATTAATTACATTTAATGTAAATATTCGTTTAGTTCCTACAATTTGCTCCAATTATCTAACTAGTTCATGCATTTTAAATGATTGCTCACAAGATTCTTATTGTATACCTATTTTTTATTTTTATTTTTTGCAAAATTTTACTTAATTATTCTATTTTTTTTTTACCTGTTTGCATGTCAAGCTTGTTTGAGTATTAAGTTATAAACTAGATCTAACAATTTTAAAATAATGAAAGGAGTATTTTGAATAATTATTGGGAATATAAAAATTTAATTGTGTAATTAGCTTAAACTATAAAGATTAAAATTTTTTTTTTTAATGACAATTGATTTTCCAACTTTAAAAATAAATTAAAACTAGATGGTCAGTGCTAAAATTGAACTAAATTGTGCTAAGTATTGTATCAAAATTCTGTTGAGATAAGACAATTGTGAATCTTTAAGGTATGTAATTGTTTTTAAGAAATGTTTCTACCTTATAGTTATAGACTACAAAATCACAAGGGATGCATGGAAAATTTCTCATATGATTCAATGAAGTTTGTTATTATTTGATATGTGATTGTATCATAACAATCAAGAATATTTTTTCGATTTTCGGATCGAGCCATCGAGGCGCCCGCCTCGAGGCGCCGCCACGTATTTTCAAACATTGATAAAAATATATATTATAATTTTATAAGAATTTTATTATAACAAGAAAACATATTAAACTATCATATTAAAATAAAAATAAAAACACTATTAAAATATCTACAATTAACTTAATATCTATAATTAATTTTTTAATATTAAATTATAAAATCAAAATATCGCTAAAATTAATTTTTTATTATTAAATTATATAAAAATATCTCTACAATTTTTTTATTATTAAATTATAAAATTAAAATAATAAATTATTAACATGAGAAACCTATTACAATATAAAAACATAATCTAATATTAAAATAGAAAACCTATTAATTTAATTTATTAATATATATATTTTAATTTATTATTATTAAATTATAAAATTAAAATAAAGAAACCTATTATAATAAAAAAACATATTATAATCACTCATTAAAATAAAAAACATATGTAACACTTACTACAATTAACCTCTGCAATTTTTTTTTATTATTAAATTATAAAATTAAAATATCTTTACAATTAATTTTGTATCAAGTAAAAAATCTATTATAATAAAAATACATATTATAATTTTATAAGAACTGTATTATAATAAGAAAACATATTATTTTATCATATTATAATTAAAAAAACATTAATAAATAATAAAATTAAATTAATAAACCTAGTAAAAATTCTATTATAACAAGAAAATATATTATAATATCTGATTAATTTTTTAATAATATCATAGATAATCGGGATATATATATATACATTTTTAAGATTTCTAATAGTGTCACATGATACGTAATCTCTACAATTAATTTTATTATTACATATTATAATAAGAAGATATAATATAATTTCTATTAAAATAAAAAATATATGTAACACCTAATTTCTACAATTAGTGTTTTTATTATTAAATTATAAAATAAAAAATTTATTACAATATAAAAATATAATCTCCTATTAAAATAAAAAACCTAAATAATAATCGCCCACAAAACTTAGCCAATTTTTTGGATTTCGGGTTTATTGTTATTTGTTATTTTATATTTAATTATTTTTATAAGTTTTTTTATTTCATGAATTTCTTATTATTTATTGTACTTTAGGATGCAGACTCTGACTATTAGCTCTTATATAGTGAACTAGAAATATTATTTGAGAACTGAGAGACAAATGAATGGGGAACAAATATTACGTGTAAGTAAATCAATTGTCTCATTTAGACTATAAAACCGACAAAATCCGGAGCATATACAAGATCAATACCTAAAATATATGTTCGACTTACACTAAGTGCGGGCCATGTACTAGTTATTATTTAAAGCTACAAAATGGAAAAGGGCATGCCAAAGAAGAAAAATTAGCCAAAAAACTTGAAGCAACAATAAGACAACAACCTGATTATACTCGGGTAAGTCCCCATTTTCTATTGCCAATCGAGCGTGAGTTTCATAGACCTGAAAGGGAATCAGAGATGAGTATACAATATAAACATTGAAAATGAAATCATCATAGTATTAAGAACACCAGAGGAGCTGAGAAGAATACATGCAACATATTCATGTATACCTTAACTGTTAGCTGATTTCGGATTCGTTGCACGGTCAGATCTTGGCGGATAGATTTCAATTGATCACATTTATAAAGATAGTTCTTTTGAGAGTTCTGAACCATTTGTAGAGCTTTTTCTAACACTTCTTCTGGTCTCACCTGAGAGGGAAGAACACATTATACAAACATTATCAATAATTCGTCAGTAATAAACTTTGATTCCATTCAGAATGACTAGAAAACAATGAAAAGAAACTGTGCTTTATTACAGTGGAAGGATCAGGTGCAGAAGTAAGGCGCAGATAACGTTTCTCAATTTCCTGGCAGGTCCCCTTAACAGTCAGAGCATCCCAGTCAATGTCTTCTACAGCCCTGCTGCCACCATCTTCAAAGTTTTTACTAATTACCAAGGCACTAGCCCTCCTCGTATTCAAGTTTCCAGTACCAGCATTTTTTGGTTTGAAGCGATTAGTTTCTGATCGATTTCCTTGTCCTTTTTCGAAACGCTTAGAACGATTTTCACGTCTCATTCTTTCATCTGGTGAATTAGCCAATGCTATTGCACCAGAATAATATGATGTTAAATTCTGTTCCTTGTCACTATCGCTTGATGCATCGCCGTTATCAGCGTTTTTAGAACCATCAGTCTCAAGACAGTGCCTCTTAACTGGCCTCCGGAAATTTTTAACCGCAGATTTCTGCTCTGATAGAAGGAACTTAATATTGTTTAAGTTATCCTCCTTGTTCACATTCCCACTTTTATGCTGCAGTAAATTCAAATAAAATGAAAAATTTAGAATCCAACACAAATATATACTCGTACACAAGTGATAATGATATCTTTTTTTTCTTTTTGTGCTGAAGGAATTCTCAAACTATTGCCATACAAGAAGTCCACACCAAGAAAACAGAGGGAAATCAAGTAATACCTTTCTGTCCTTTTGATTGGCATGGATCCAACCACTAAATTTAACAGTTTCATTAGTGGCAGAAGCTACTTTGTCAACCAATTTCTCCTCTGGTAAAGGCTCCCATCTGCTTTTGGTTCGTCTACTTGGACTTCTCTTACTCCTTGGTAATGCAGAAACAGGAGTTGAACTTGGTAAACTGCAGCAGGGTAAATAATTTATCAAAATAAAAATAGATCACTAGTGGCATGCCTTCATCCTACAGAAGCCAAAAAAGGTCAAGGGAAAGCAGGATATATTAACTCAATTTTCAAGCTACAAGAAATATTTTCAACTTGAGGGTCGGAGGGGGTGGATAAGAAGAGTACATACTCCTTCATAACAGTTTCTGCTGTAGGCATAGGAAAAAGAGGCTCCATATCCCAGTCTCGTGAGTACAGTGTTCCATCAGAATCTGCCCTTTTAATAATCTGAAAGCAAAATGGAGATATCAGTGAATCAAAATTAAGTACGACAAATACAAACATAAACCATTATGAAGCATCCATGAAAAAAAATACGCCAAGCCCATTAAAACAAGAAGAAAGCCTACTCAAAAGCAAAATTCTTCAACTTGCGACAGCTTTAACAAGATTCCAATTCTATGCAACAGATAACTTAAGAATAGATGACAAAAATTTGAGGTACATTAAAATTTCCTATGTGCATACACTTTCTTATATAGCGTCAAATACTTTGTATAAAATTCTTATATATCATAAAATAAAACTACACTTTCTCATCATACTACATTTTACTGATTATTGATAATAGATTTTGCCATTACTCTTCTTTTTCATCAATAATGCATCTAAAAGTCTGAAGAATAATTTTTTTCACTTGTCCTTATGTTTCTACTTGTAATTACAAATAAGCCAATCTGAAATTATCCCTACAAGCCAACATGATCGACAACAAAATTAAAATCAAGCCAAAAGAATTATTAAGGAGACGGAATTCACAAGGTCGAGCTTATAAGTGAACAACTGGTACCCAAAAAAAAATTCATATTTAGAACTTTTCTGGTTCTTCAAAAGGAATCTTTAGAGATCCCATAGCTGAAATAAGGCTTAAACTATAAGAATACTCACCTCTTTCATCACAGCTTGAGAAGCTGCCCTTTCTGCCTCACCCTTACAGCGAGCCAAAGCTCTTTCAACATAACCACGTAGGGACTTGGGAAAGGTACTGGGCTACAAGCAACAATAGAGTCATCAATTGATGCCTGAATCATAAGTCACAAAACATCGATTTCATCAAAAAGGAAAGCACAAAAAAGCCCCGCATTGTATATGATATATGAAAAGTACTATTGGATAAAAATGTCTGATGCAACTGTTGGAATTAGTTGTGGTGTTGGAATTAGTTATGTAGTGTGTAGTTGGTAGTTGTGTTGTTGTGTATTTATTATGGTAGTTGTGTATTTAATATGGTAGTTGTATAATGCCTATATAAAGGCCTCTCATTATAAGTTCTAAATCAAGCAAATGTTTATAGACATTTTCTTCACAAATTCTCACATGGTATCAGTAGGTTGATCCTATGGTCTTTTTTTTTCTTTTCTTTCCGGTGATACCACCGCCACTGCCACCACCGACGTTACTGTTCCGGTGCGCGTCCGACGACAACTCCGGCATCCTCCGACTCCTTGTCAGCCGTTGGTCTCACTTCCGCCGTCGGTCTCCTTCTTTGGCGTGTCTATCTCACTTTTTTTTTCTCAAAATACCCTCGGAACCCTAGATTTACCCACCACCACTTCCGCACTTTTTTTTTTCAAAAAACCACCACCACCACTACCCTCATAGGTCACCGATCTACCTTCGCCGAGCGCCGATCTGCTCAGTTTTTTTTTCCGCGATATTATTTATGGATCGCCCGTCAGAAGACGACACTCACCCCCGAGCTCCGATTTTGCCTAAATCAGGTTCCTTCGTCCCAACTCTTTCTGGTTCTCCTGTTATTACAACTGATAAGTTACTTGGTTCTATAAATTATGTTTCTTGGTCGGCTTCAGTTGAATTATGGTTTATGGGGCAAGGGTGTGAAGATCATTTAACCTCCAGTGAGGATTCTATACCTGAGGCCGAGCGCCGGTCTTGGAGGAAGCTTGATGCTCAATTATGTAATCTCTTATGGCAGTCTATTGATTCTAAACTTCTTGTCATGTTTCGACCCTATAAGACTTGCCACAAGTTATGGAGTAAGGCTACCGCTTTGTATACTAATGATATACAGAGATTTTATAATGTTGTGTCCAATATGTTTCACTTGAATCAGCGTGATCTGGATATGTCTGAGTATATTGGTCGGATTGAATCATTGCGAGAGGAGTTCAATTCTATCTTGCCAATTACCACTACAATTACTGAACAGGAACGCCAGCGAGAACAGTTCTTTATGGTGTTAACTTTGATTGGGCTCCGATCTGAGCTTCAGCCCGTTCGTGATCAGATTTTGGCCAGTACTACTATCCCCTCTCTGGAAAATGTTTTTGCTCGACTTCTTCGAGTCTCCTCCACTTCCGTCATTGACTCTGAGTCCCACTCCGCAGAGCCTTCTATCTTTGCAGCACAGGGCAGTTCCACGGGCAATCGTGGATCCCATATTCACCGAGGAGTGCGTCCCAAATGTAGTTACTGTCAAAAGGTTGGTCACACCCGAGAGCGTTGCTATCAGCTTCATGGCAAACCCCCTCGTCCCTCTACTGCCAAGGTTGCTCAAGTTGACGGCACTGCCTCTCCTATTTCTTCTGAGCACTCATCTCAGCATGTTACCTTATCTGGCCTGGATTATGCTGCTTTCCTTCAGTATCAGGCCTCTCAGCAACCATCCTCTGCTTCTGTTGCCCACACTGGTAATTCTGTGGCCTGCCTCACTCAGTCCTCTCCTCTCGGCCCCTGGGTTATTGATTCTGGAGCCTCCGATCATATTTCTGGTAATCCACACCTTTTCTCATCTTTAACCGGTTCAGATTCTCTCCCTATGGTTACCCTTGCTAATGGCTCTAAAACCGTTGCTAAGGGTATCGGGCGAGCTTCTCATGTTCCTTCCTTACCATTGACCTCTGTTCTTTATGTACCTGGTTGTCTTTTAATCTTATTTCCGTTAGTAAACTGACTCATGATCTTAACTGCTCTGTCACTTTTCTTAATAATTTTGTTGTCGTGCAGGACCAGAGTACGGGACGGATGATTGGTACAGGACGTGAGTCACAAGGCCTCTATCACCTTTCAAAGTCACTACCTTCCGTTGCTTGCACTTCTTCTGATTCTACCCAAGTCATTCATTGTCGGTTGGGTCACCCCAGTCTGTCCAAGCTCTAGAAGCTAGCTCCGCATCTTTCTGCTTTATCTTCCTTTAATTGTGAGTCGTGTCAACTTGGTAAACAAACTCGTACTAAGTTTCCCAAGCGTATCAATAATCGGGCTGCGTCCCTATTTGACTTAGTTCATTCTGATGTTTGGGGTCCCTGTCGTGTGAACTCTGTTTTGGGATTTCGCTATTTTGTTACATTTATTGATGACCATTCTCGAAACACTTGGCTCTTCTTACTTAAAGATCGTTCTGAGTTATTTTCGACCTTTAAAGCCTTTTTTGCTGAGATTCAAACTCAATTCGGTGTTCCTATACGCATATTACGCAGTGATAATGCTCATGAATATTTTTCTACCCCGTTCAAAAACTTCATGTCCTCCCTCGGTATTCTTCATGAGTCCTCTTGTGCTCACACACCCCAACAAAATGGTGTCGCTGAACGTAAAAACAGACATCTCATTGACACGGCCCGTACCCTTCTACTCCACAATCATCTGCCCTTTCGTTTCTGGGGGGATTTGTTCTCACAGCTTGCTATTTAATTAATCGTATGCCTTCCTCTGTTTTACAAAATCAACTTCCCCACTCCATTCTATTTCCCACTCAACCTCTCCATCATTTACCCCTTCGCATATTCGGTTGTGTTTGCTTTGTCCATAACCTGACACCCCGGGCCGGGATAAACTGGGTGCTAAGTCTATCAAATGTATCTTTTTGGGTTACTCTCGACTTCAAAAAGGGTATCGTTGTTATTCTCCCATTATTGACCGTTACATCATTTCTGCTGACGTTACCTTCTTTGAGTCATCCCCATTTTTCTCTCCAGATACACCGCCCATTACACTCCATCCGGAGGTTCTTCCCGTTCCATTCTATAGTCCTCCATCAGAGGTTGTCCCATCACCTCGTCCTCTTCAGGTCTACCAACGTCGTCCTCGCCCCCCACCTCTCCAGGCTGACTCACACCCTGCTCCAGCTCCTACCCCTACTGTGGACCTGCCTGCCCTACATGGTCCTATTGCCACTAGCAAAGGTATTCGTTCCACTCGCAATCCTCATCCTATATACACATTTATGAGTTATCATCGTTTATCTGCTCCATATTATGCTTTTGTTTCCACCTTGTCTTCTGTTTCTATTCCTAAAAAGCTTAGTGAGGCATTATCCCACTCTGGGTGGAAACAGGCGATGATTGATGAAATGGACGCCCTACACTCTAGTGGCACATGGGATTTGGTTCCATTACCGTCCGGCAAATCTGTAGTTGGCTGTCGGTGGGTTTATACAGTGAAGGTTGGTCCTGATGGGAACATTGATCGTCTTAAGACTCGTCTGGTTGCCAAGGGCTATACACAGATATTTGGTCTGGACTATGGTGACACTTTTTCTCTTGTGGCCAAAATTGCCTCTGTCCGATTATTTCTCTCCATTGCGGCTATGCGTCATTGGCCCATTTGTCAGTTAGACATCAAGAATGTCTTTCTCCATGGAGATCTTCAAGAGGAAGTCTATATGGAGCAACCACCTGGTTTTGTTGCTCAGGGGGAGTATGGTTTGGTATGTCGGCTTCGCCGTTCTCTTTATGGTTTAAAACAGTCTCCTCGTGCTTGGTTTGGGAGGTTCAGTGCTGTAATTACATATTTTGGTATGACTCGTAGTGAAGCTGATCACTCTGTTTTCTACCGCCATTCCAATGGCAAATGCATCTACTTAGTAGTTTATGTGGATGATATCGTCATCACTGGAAGTGATCAAGAGGGTATTTGGGAGCTAAAAACACACCTATTTAATCATTTCCAGACTAAGGATTTGGAACGACTCAAGTACTTTCTTGGCATAGAGGTGGCACGATCTAACTCTGGGGTAGCTACTTCCCAAAGGAAGTATGCATTGGATATTCTTCAGGAGACTGGTATGTTAGATTGCAGACCGGTGGACACACCTATGGATCCCAATGTTAAACTCCTACCAAAAGAGGGGGAGCCGTTGGAGAATCCCGAAGAGTATAGGAAGCTAATAGGAGAACCATTGGATGATCCTGGACAATACAGAAGATCAGTTGGGAAGCTAAACTACCTTACCATCACACGACCAGATATTTCTTTTGCTGTAAGTGTGGTTAGTCAATTTCTACAAACCCCTTACCAAAGTCATTGGGATGCTGTTATACGCATTCTTAGATATGTTAAAAGAACATCAGGCCAAGGTCTACTAATGAAGATAGGGACATACTCAGGTTATTGGTTATTCAGAGACTGGTATGTTAGATTGCAGACCGGTGGACACACCTATGGATCCCAATGTTAAACTCCTACCAAAAGAGTGGGAGCCGTTGAGATCCCGAAGAGATATGAACTAATCGGAGACCATTGGATGATCCTGGACAATACAGAAGATCAGTTGGAAGCTAAACTACCTTACCATCACACGCCAGATATTTCTTTTGCTGTAAGTGTGATTAGTCAGTTTCTACAAACCCCTACCAAAGTCATGGGATGCTGTTATACGCATTCTTAGATATGTTAAAAGAACACAGGCCAAGGTCTACTATGAAGATAGGACATACTCAGGTTATTGGTTATTCTGATGCAGATTGAGCGGGTTCTCCGTCAGATAGACGCTCTACTACAAGTTATTGTGTTCTAATTGGAGGTAATCTCATATCCTGGAAGAAACAAGTTGTTGTTGCCAGGTCTAGTGCAGAGGCAGAATATAGAGCTATGGCCTTAGCAACATGTGAGCTGATATAGTTGAAACAGTTACTGCAAGAATTAAAGTTTGGAGGAGGAGCACAAATGAAACTAATCTGTGACAACCAGGCAGCATTACATAAAGCCTCCAATCCTGTGTTTCACGAGAGGACCAAACATATAGAAGTGGATTGTCACTTTATCAAAGAGAAAATTTTGTCAGGATATATTGCTACTAGCTTTGTCAACTCAGACGGTTAATTAGCAGATGTCCTTACTAAGTCTCTTCGCGGTCCTCGTATTGATTTCATCTGTAACAAGCTTGGTGCATATAACATGTATGCTCCAGCTTGAGGGGGAGTGTTGGAATTAGTTAGGTGTTGGAATTAGTTATGTAATGTGTAGTTGGTAGTTGTGTTCTTGTGTATTTATTATGGTAGTTGTGTATTTAATATGGTAGTTGTATAATGCCTATATAAAGGCCTCTCATTGTAAGTTCTAAATCAAGCAAATGTTTATAGACATTTTCTTCACAAATTCTCACACAAACATATTTCACTTGGATTTGAGAAGCCTCAGCAATACGGTATTGCCGATTAGTTTGGATGTATGAGCACTAACCATCAAATTGATGTTTATGCCAGAAAAAATCTCAGTTTCCTTAAACCACCTATTCAACTCATCTCCATAGAAAATTATAACACAGGTAATTCACAGAAACTTGAGCCACCATATCATTTCTACTTACCAAACACCCTTTTGGCTTCTGATTGTTCTTGAAGTAACAAATAATTTAAAAACCTGTGAGTTCCAACTTCCAATCATGGAAATCTTCAATTTCTTACAAATTAAGAACTAATTAAAGAAAATAATTAATAGCTACAATTTGAAGAATTAAAATGAAGAAAAATACATCCGCGGTTGGTAATCAAGTTTCACCACTTTCCAATTTAGACAAATAAAGCAACACAATGAACTCAATGCTTCCAAAAAGTTAACCGTAAAAGTATGTGTCTCATGTCTAAAATGCACATGTATCCAAGGGAGATTTGATTCTCCACAGCCAGTATCATAAAATATTCTGTGACTGTTAGTTAGATGGAGCAAGAAATAACCACAATATAGAGTGTCACCTTAAGCATTGAATCAGCAGCATCATGAGACACGTCCTTTTCATTTGGCTTCAGCAGTGAAACACTGATATAAGCCGGTTTTGCTGCTGCAGTGGCTGTAGAGCTATCCTTATCCGCTTTTGGTAAACCTAAGGCCAAGTTTGAAGCAATTCTAGGATTATTTGGAATCTGCAGTTTGCTTACCCTTCGATTATCTAACAGTTGAGGAGTTTGCACAGGCAGTGAATGATAGCTTGGGAGCAACTCTTGAGCGATAGCATATTGTGACTTGGGCCCTTGAGCACATGCAACTTTCTGTTGGTCCTGAAAGTTATTGAAAGAAGTTTTCGGATCCAAAGGCTTAGAAAAGTGTGGTTGCACAGGACTGACTTGATGATTTTGAAAACTTGGAGTCCCGTGATTCCAATAACTGTCAAGAGTATTATTAATCGTTGCAGCCGGCTGAAAAGAAATATGATTAAGATGACGATTATTTATCTAACCAATTCATTTAAGATGACAATTATTTCTTCATATCCAAATCTCTTACACCATTGTTTTTAATAGGATGACCTTAAACGGTCCTATCATTTCTACAATAAAATTAGTTTGATAAAGAGAATATTTAAGTGCGGAAGCTCCAAATGAATACTTAACAAAGCAAGGGGGGAAAAGGAGAAAGTTTAACCAAAATGACCATGGTCCCAAAACGTAAGCAATACTAATTGAATCACCATATAGATGCTACAGTACTTAATCATATGTTGTATGCTAGAACAATACCAATATAATTAAGAATGAGCGCAAATAAATTTTAAAGAAATAAAGATATGCATAAACATCAATTAAAACAATTTGCTTATAAAAGTGTACACGCTCAATTTAATTATACAGTGTATATGAAAGAAATTCAAACCTGCAATGATGACATTTTTGATGAACTGTCCTGCTGCCAAGATTGGTTGTAATTGGGCGGGGCAGGCTGGCTGTGTCCGGTTACTTCAGTAGGATATCCAGCTGTAACACCAGGAACTGGACAGGCCTGGTTAGATGTACTTGTAACAGATAAGTTTTCTGTCCCAGGAGCACAGCTAACTTCTGTTTGACCATAGTAATCTTCCCATTGTTTAGACTGTTGTTGATACTGCAGTGAAGTTGCAGGTGTAGTACCAGAACTATAAGTGCCACTTGTGTCTGAAGTGTAGTTGGAATATTGCTGAGAAGTATAATTTGCATAGTTGCCTCCAGTCCATGAAGTGGTCTGATTAGTGTAATCGCTACTAGGGTAACCTCCAACTGTCTGGTAATCACCAGGATTGTAGTAAGTGCCTGAATAACTTGTAGGTCCAGCATAAGACCCAGTATTCTGAAAGGAAGAAATAGGCTGATACGGAGCACCTGTATTTTCATATGCTCCTACAGGCTGAGGATATGACTGGTTAGGTTGCTGCTGATAGTTGCTATAGTAACCTGGGTACGCCATGTTTCCATAACCATATGGATCACTAGAATTGGGGTATGAGTTATAGCCACTGTAATCTTGCGTGACATTTGTTGTTCCCAAATTTGATGAACCTGAGACAGATGTCGCACTAAGTCCGTCTTGAAGATTTTTCACATGTGGTTCTGTGTGCTGCTCATGGTGATAACTGGAATTCGAATGATTTCCATTCTCAGTGGATCGATTGTTCATCCCATGTGTGGCCCATGAAACAGCTCCAGATCCAGTTGTTGAGGTGAGATATGAAGATGGCTGTGATTGACTTGCATCAACAACATATCGATTCTGAAAATGAATATGTTAAACATGTAAAAACGAAAAATTTCAACCAAAGTATAACCTAAACGAAAGAAGCTCAAGCAATAGCAGACATGGTAAGTGTTCAAAAGTACTTGACATATAAAGAAAAGACACAAAACAATAAAAAGCTTAGCAATCCAAGTAGCCAGCATAAAAGGGATTTCGGAACAATTCATCAAGAGTGCTACACGACAAAGTTCCTGCCTAAAGATAAACTCCACACATATTACTACACGTAACTGTCACCTCTCACCCATATGTAAATATTAGATTCCCTCACCCCCACTAAAATCAAAACTTGTCAAAAGATAAAATGCATGCATGTACAATCAGTTGATCAGTGCTATTTTAACAAATCGATAGGGTACGACAAAGTTTTCCAAAAACTCAAAACTTCCAAACTCAACGCTTTTAGTTACCACAAATGCTGAGAGTAATTACAAATCAATCACTTAGCCAATTAAACTTTTCCTTCCAACTAAAAAGCAACAAATCTTCAAACTTGCTAGACAACAACAAAACCTCAAACCCAATTCATCACATCCACTCAATAGTCAAATAGTCAATACTATATACATCTAACAACGCTAACAACAATGCATTATAATCCAATTCTCATTAATTCAAAATTCGATTGTACTAATACCACATACTTAAAAATCCAATTCATTACAGCCAATGCTAAAATCAAAAGCTCATTTAATCAAATTTAAACCCATCAAAATTACCTCGACGGAATTGGGGTCCACTGAAGCTGCTATGGTATGAGTGTTGCCTTGTTGATTCATCATCACATTAACATCCTAATTATAATCACAACAAAGTATATTCAGCAACAAGCAAAGACTAAAGCTAATCCAAACACACACAAAAAAAAAAAAAAAAAACATAAATCCCTAATTAAGTAATCATGAAGCTGAAATTTTTTCCAACATCCGAAAAACGAAGACACGAATCGAAACGAACGAGCAGCTTTGTTTGAAAGATCGAGTGGATAAACCAGCAGAGAATAATAAATTGAAATTAAAAATTTACAAAACAAATTAAAAAAAATGATTTTGCTAGTGATTATTAGTAAAATTTTATTATTAACGGAATGGAATTAGTGGATGAACAAGGAAGCAGAAGAAAGTCAAGAGAGCGCGAGACTAAAATGTAAAAGAGAATCAGAAATGATAATAATAAATTAATAAATAAATATTGAATATTGAATATATCAATAGGACAGAAGCGTTGTATGTTGGGTTGTGGACTTTGGTTACACTGGCCGTTGACGAAGATAATTAATCGGGTCAAGTGAACCGGATGCTGTTGCGGTTACTGACATTTCAGCAATTCAATTTAATCGATTTTGATCGCTTTAATGGGATACTGATTTTTGATTTTATTTTTAAAAATCATTTGTTTTCATATATTTAAGAATTTTGATGGATGATTTTACGTGAAGAAAATAATGATTTAGTTTGAAATCATAAAAATGAGTGAAGATTATTTTTCGTTTTGAAATAGTTATTATAGTGATAATAATATCAGTATCCTAGTTCGTTATATTTTTTTAAATAACTGTTGGCCGATAATAAAATCCCGCGGGGCGAATTCGTCCTAGAACGAGAAGAGGTGCGAAGAAAAGAATAGCGATGGAGCGAAGAACGATAAAAGGACTTGGGACGATCGAGCCAATGGTCAGGCGAAAAGTGCGATGCAGTTACCTTCACACCGAAGCAGTTAGGCGGTTGTTCCTCACGATCAGGCAGTTAGGACACACAACCCAGCAGTTACAAGCCTGATTCATAACTGCAAAGGAATAGTAGAACTGCCCAAGTCAGTTACCAAGCGGCACTATAAAAGCTCGCCTATCCCAAGAGAGAAAAGACAACGAAAAAATGAAGACTCAATCGAGCATATTTTATCTTTTTATTTCTTAGCTTGTAACCTAGGACTGTAACTTGTGTGCTTGTGCCCCTTGGAGGCTTATTCACTTGATTCAATACACCACTTGCTGGGACTTTGTCTCAGGAGGTTTGAACCTTACACGCTCTTTTTCCCTGCACGCGTAAAACCTGCGCAAACAGTTTTTGGCGACCACAGTGGGAGGATTGTGTAACAAAGTGGAGATGCCTCCGAAAAGAAACGCTCAGACTGGCTCAACCGCGGAGGAAGGTGGACTGAGCAAACCAACCAGCCCAACGTTCCAGCCATAGTGGGTCAGTTCGAGGGTCTAGCAGATGTCAGCCGGTACGAACCAATGAGGGAGCTCAGCCCTAATGCGGTGCGCGCATTGATTGGCGAATTCACACAGGATGTCGTCGAACAGGTCAGACTCCAAAATGCGCATGTTGTGGACAAATTCGTATCGACTAGTAACTTGCACTATGAAAATATGGCCAAACACTTAAGCTCAATGAACGAATTGGTGGCCAAATGTATAAGCGGCGGAACAGCGCTGCCGTCGACCACGCCTCTCCCTACAGTAGGCGGTCAGGAAGCTGGTCCTAGTGGTGTTCCCCTGCAAGGAACCAATACCCCTATGGTTCCCAGAGGAGGGACGAGCCCTGAAGGGCACGACCCACAATTAGGGCCAAACATTCACCAAGGGCCAAATATGGCTCAACATGAAATCGTGGTGCCTCAGGTGTCCAAACTCCCAGGGACAGAATCATGATTACGTCCCACTCCCGAGAGGGCCGCAACCGCCCCTATAGCCGTGCCATTCAATGGCAACGATATGCTAAGGGAGCAAATGACCGAAATCCTGCAAAACCAATTCGGTCTAGGCATACGACCAATTCGGCCTAGATATCAGAAGCCTTACCCTGATTGGGTCGATGTGGCTTATCCTTGGCCGAGGAATTACATGATACCAGATTTTACCCTCTTTACGGGATCTGGAGAAGTTTCCACTATGGAGCACATAGGACGCTTCACCCTTCAGTGTGGGGAAGTCAATGATTTCCATAAACTAAGGTTGTTTCATGGTTCGTTATCAGGGGTGGCTTTCTCCTGGTATGTCAGCTTACCAGCTAATTCAGTAGAAAGTTGGCAGCAAATGGAGCAATTGTTCCATGCGTAGTTTTATAAGGCCGAATCTGAAGTGGCCTTGGCTGATTTGGCAAATTTGAGACAATTGCCAGGGGAATGGGCCGAGACGTTTCTACAACGATTTAAGGTAGCCCGAGGCCGATGTTACGTGTCTTTGCCCGAAAAGGAGTTCGTAAGAATCGCTCAAGGATGCCTGAATCTCGATCTGAAGAAGAAGTTTCAGGATCGTGAGTTTTGGGACCTTCCCCGACTCACTACCAGTGTGGTGCGCTATGAACGATTATTACGAGAAGAAGAGCAGATGAAAAATTCGAGCAAATGGACATATTACAGAAACATTGACTACGAGATGGGCGAAGTGAACGCCGACTCGGCCGATCTATGTTTGGCCGAATTGGTAAAAGGGAAACCCTACGTCTGCAAAACGTGGGCATAACCCCAAACCAATGGGACGAGCGATAAAAAGAGCAGAAAATTCTCCTTCGACATTACTAAAGTCGAAGCTATATTTGACCAATTGTACAAAGATAAGCAAATCAGCTTGAGTGACAGACATACGTTGCCAACAGCCGAGCAAATCGGCAGTAAAAAATACTGCAAATGGCATAATGTCTGGTCTCACATAACTAACAATTGCCTTGTTTTTCGCAATGTTTTGCAGGATGCCATAGAATCCAGACGAATCACGTTCGAAAAGAATATGGCAGTAGACAGTAATCCTTTCCCGGAATCGGCGGAGTTAAATATGATCAACCCAGTCCCTACAAGGATAAACCCGCCGAGGGTAAAGGTAGTGCTGGACGAAAGACAACACCGAACCGCCCGAGCGCGCTGGAGAGGATCAAGGAACCTGCAGAACGAAAGGACAAGGAAGACATTTGTGTGAGGTGTGCAAGAACAACATTGAATGGATGAAGGAGCTAGAAGACACTTGCGAGAGGCCTGTGAAGAGAGAATCGTCCTGGCAGCCACGAACCTTTGCGCCAAGGTTCTATGGAGAAAATTCGAACTTCGTCCAGAACGTGAGGACATTTCGGCCAAAGATCCATCGGCCCAACGTGTGGCACTCATACCGAAAGTCATACCCAGGACAGCAGGCGAACTCAGGCGACGGGCAGACGAAAAATATCCTCCCATAGATGAAATGACAAGGACACAGCTGAGGAGGCACCAAAGGAACTACGACCGCATGATGCGCCGACAGAACGAGGCAAAGACGCTGCCACCGGCCATAGCCTCATGCCACAGAGAAGTCAAAAGACCACAAGAAGGCACATGACGAGAAAAGAAGGAAAAGTGACCAATGGTGACGAGTACACTAAGCTTCATGGAAGGAAACGGGACGGGACCGATGATGAGGAGCCTCCCATCGTCATCCAATTCGGCAGCATGCCACCAGTCGTGGCAAATCACTACTTGTTGCCCAGAGAGTTCCGGGGAAATGACAATGGGGAAGCTGGACAGAGTGACGATATTTATGAGGGAGATGAGGCCGAATTTGCGGCACTCTCCATAACAGATGAAAGGTTGCAAGCCGAGAGGCCGAAGAGGAAGAACTGACGGATATAGAAGAGGAGATTGATGTCAGGACGGAAGCCAGGAGAAGGGGAATTTCGCAAAATCGGCTTCTGAAAGAACTATATGAGGCCGGGAATCCAGCAGTCGGAACACTGGGAGAAGACCTAGGGCAATACCCATTCCTCGTTCTGTATGGAACGCCTAAGGTAAAACGGGCTGTCACCAAGGCCGAGAAGAGAAGGTTGACCATCAATCACATCTGGAGATACCTCTCACACTGCCATCTTCTCGGTGGGATATGGAAGAAGAGTCATCCCAAGTTAACAAATGGGGAGATCAAGCCATGGAAATTGGCACGTCAGGGAAAGTGATTTTCCCAAAGCCACCAGCTCAGATGACAAAGCACCTAAGGCCATTATACGTGAAGGCGAAGGCCAATGGCATCCCCGTATCCAAGGTACTGATTGATAACAGAGCAGCCATCAATGCAATTCCAGTTAGGATGCTGGGGCGTTTGGCCAAGTCCGAGGAGGACCTCCTCCCCACAGAAGTAGTCCTCACCAGTTTTAACGGAGGAGCGACGACTGCGAAATGAGTTATACCACTGGACTTGCAGGTGAGAAGCACTACGAAGACGGTGGTGTTTTTTCATCGATGGGCCAACTTCATACGATCACACAATCAACGCTTGCCGGGATGAGACTGGATACACGTCAACCGATGCATCCCATCATCCCTCCATCAGTGCTGGTTTTCTGGAACCAAAGGGATGAAGTATAAATCGTACACGCCGACAACAAGCCCTTCGCCGCAGACACAAACTCGGCCGAATACTATATGTATGAGGGAAACTACGGGCCAACCAGAGTTCTGAACGAAGGAGAAAGCCCAACCATCGTAGCCCAGAATGACGAGCCATGCCCCGCTGGATTGTTAAACGACATGTTCGCACAAACAAGACCAACCACAATGGTCTTCGGAGAACCCACATACGTCGGTATCCATGGAGCACGGCCAGAGTAAGGAGCAAGCCGCCCTTGCGGCCTCTAAGGCCAAATAATGGCCTACGTTCTGGAACAAAAAGATGAGGACGAGGCGCTGGCCACTGTTTCGGCTTTAAGAGGGAAGCTGCTGACGCACCAGATGGAGGATAAGGTGAAAGAACTGTGTGGGGTGGACTGTTTGATAGATGGAGAAGACGAACTGGAGGATGAATACGCACTGAACGGACGACGCAAGACAAACTTCTCAAGAGGACAAGATGCTCTAGAAGAGGTAAATCTGGGGGATGAAGACAATAAGCGCATAACTTATGTCAGCAAGGAATTGAGCCCCCAGGAACGCGAAAAATTGCTTTGTTTATTACTAAAATACATAGATTGTTTTGCATGGGATTATAATGAGATGCCCGGCCTAGATAGGGCCTGGTGGAACATAGGCTGCCAATCCTATCAAATCATAGGCCTCATAGGCACCTCCAAGGAGGTTCGCGCCTAATGTTTTGCCTGATATTAAAAAGGAGGTCGAGCGACTATTGGAGGCAAAGTTTATTAGAACGACCAGATATGTAGAATGGTTGTCCAACATCGTCCCAGTCAGGAAAAAGAATGGGAAGATAAGGATTTGTATAGACTTCAGGAACTTAAACTTAGCAACGCCAAAAGATCAATACCCAATGCCGACGGTCGATTCCCTAGTGGATTCCACGACAGGGTATCAAGTATACTCATTTATGGATGGGTATGCGAGTTATAATCAAATTTACATTGCCGATAATGACGTGCATAAGACGACCTTTAGATGCCCAGGGTCTCTAGGATGCTACGAGTGGGTAGTAATGTCGTTCGGCCTAAAGAATGCCGGTGCCACGTATCAACGAGCCATGAATTCAATCTTTCATGACATGATCGGCAACTTCCTAGAAGTTTACGTTGACGATATAGTGGCTAAATCCGTAACTACGGATGAGCATTTTAGCCATCTAACGTGGCATTTGACGAATGAGAAGGTTCAAGCTTAAATTGAACCCTGCCAAGTGCGCCTTTGGGGTATGCGCAGACAACTTTTAGGTTTTCTAGTACACCAACGGGGAATCGAGATTGACACCAATAAATCTCGGGCGATTACTGAAGCCATGCCGCCCCGAAACAAAAAAGAGTTGCAAAGGTTTCTATGGCAGATTAATTTCCTAAGACGATTCATCTCCAATTGTGCAGGGAAGACCAAAGCATTCTCCTCCCTTTTAAAGCTAAAGGGAGAGGACAAATTCGTCTGGACCGAAGAGCACCAACAAGCATTCGACAGTCTGAAGAGGTATTTATCACAGCCACCAGTAATGGCGCCTCCAGTGTTAGGGAAACCAATAAAGTTGTACATAGCAGCTGAAGAGTAGTCCATAGCTGGGATGATCACACATGACGACGACATAAATTTGAGAGAGCCATTTATTACATCAGCAGGCAACTGCTGACCTATGAATGTAATTATTCTCCTATGGAGAAGTTATGTTTGACTTTATATTTTACATGTACTAAACTACGTGTCTATCTTAGGCCGAACATTGTATATTTGATCACAAAAATCAATATAGTAAAGTACATGTTTTCTCGTCCTATTTTTCATCAAATGGTTGGTTTCTGGTCTCTGTCGCTCTCAGAATTCGATATACGGCACGAACCCCAGAAGGCTGTCAAGAATCAAGCTTTGGCCGATTTTCTGGCCGACCATCCATGCTTAAGTACAACTAGGGAAAGAGAAGTGGATTTGGACGAATGCAGTCTAAAACCGTGGACGATGTATTTCGACGGATCCAGCACGGCAGAGAGGGCTGGAATAGGGGTTGTCTTAATCAGCCCATTGGGAGAACCCTTCCAGTTGTTAGCCGAATTGAACGAGTACTGCACCAATAACCAGACAGAATATGAAGCCTTGATACTTGGGTTGGAAACACTCCTCGACATGGGAGTAACCCATGTGTCTATCAAGGGAGATTCGCAGCTGGTAATCCAACAAGTAATGGGAACTTATAAATGCCAAAGCCCGTCGGTCGTGGCATTATTAGGTATAGCCAAAAAATTAATAGAACGGTTTGATCATGCTGACTTGGACTACATTCCAAGGACAAAGAACGAATCGGCCAACAACTTAGCCCAGGCGGCCTCCGGTTATAAACAAACCAACATAAGCGGGGTGTACAGAAGCGAAAAAATCAAGCCAGCCCTCGTGAGAAGAGCCCAAGAAAAAGACATCATGGCTCTTGAAACAGAGAACGATTGGAGAAACGAAATCAGGACGTTCTTAACACACCTGGATTAGGAAAAGACCGAAGGTTGAAGCTTAAAGCCTTGAACTATGTAATGACAGGGGATGTGCTCTATAAAAAACGACAAGATGGATTGTTATTGAAGTGTGTAGGGCCATCAGAGTCTAAAACTATCATGGCTGAAATACACGAAGGCGTCTGTGGGGCTCACCAAGCTGGAATCAAGATGAGATGGTTGATCATACAAAGCGGCTATTATTGGCCGAAGATGGGGGAATGTGTATTTCATACGCCAAAGGGTGCGTAGCTTGCCAAAAGCATGGTCCTGTCCAAAGGGCCCCCGCGACCGAGATGGTTCCAGTCATTAAACCTTGGCCATTTATGAGATGGGCGATAGACTTGATAGGGAAGATTTATCCTGCTTCAAGAAAAAGGCACACGTTCATCGTTGTTGCCACTGACTTCTTTACCAAGTGGGTAGAAGCTATCCCAGTTGTAGAGATCTCACAAGAGCAGATAATCAAGTTCATATAAGGAACATATAATTCACCGGTTTGGTATACCACAGACAATCATGGTAGACCATGGTACCTCATTAAACGTGTGAAAAAGTAAAGGACTTCCTAGCCGAATATGGAATCCGGCTGGTGAACGCTACTCCATATTACCCTCAGTCAAATGGTCAAGCCGAATCGTCCAACAAAACCCTCAAATGATTGATTCGAAAGATGGTGACGAACAATGCTAGACGATGGGACGAATACCTGAGTCAAGCTTTATGGGCTTACATGACATCACCGCGCACAAGCACGTCGGTGACACCTTTCCAGTTGGTGTATGGACAAGAAGATGTGCTCCTGTGGAAATGAACATCAAGTCCACTAGGGTAATGTTACAGGAGAAACTAACGAAAGAAGATTACGACGAGGCGATGATCCAGAATTTGCTGGAATTGGATGATATTAGGTGCGATACGCTCAACCGCCTGGAAGCACAGAAGAAAAAGATAGCCAGAGAGTATAATCGCAAGGTAATGGCCAGGTCTTTCGAGAATGGCGAAATAATATGGAAGACAATATTGCCAGTTGGCTCTAAGGAACCAGCATATGGCAAGTGGTCGCCCAACTGAGAAGGCCCATTTATAGTAAGAAGTGTGTTACCACATGGGGCCTATCATTTGCAAGATTTAAAAGGACGGGTGCATATAAGAGCGATAAACAGGAAGTATTTAAAGAAATATGTGCCCTCGTTATGGGAGCACGAAAACATTCAAGAAAAGCAATAAGAATTCCGTATTAAAATGGACGAGAACGTCCTAGATTACAAAATGGACGATATAACGTCCTCAATTACATCATCCATGGCCCGAAAATTGCCTAAAACCTCCAAGCTGGTCCTTAATGGCTGAAAGCGTCTCCCTTGTCAGGCCCCAGTCTTCCTGAACAGCCGCTCTCGTCGCATCTAAATCGGCTAACTTCTTCTCGAAGTCAATACGGGCCAACCCCTTAAATTCGGCCATCGACCGTTCCACCTCCTCCATTTGAGCGATGACGGCTCTCTCATTCGCCTCTTTCCTCATCCGACTTTCGTCCAAACAGCGTTGAAGCTCTTTCAACTGCTGCTCCAGGTCCATGAAGATTGATTCTTCAATCACCATCTCTTCCGTGGTCCCCTTCAAGGCCTGTTGTAGCTTTCCAAAAGATTCACGGAGCTCTTCCCGTTTCACCAAAGAGGAGCGAAGCCCAATCCTCTGGCTATGAATTACACGATGCTGGGAGAGAAGGTTCATTATTTCCTTTTGCATCTCTTGGAGAAAAAGACGGTCGTCAATAGATACGGGCGATGAAGGAAGAGCCAGTAATCAGCTTAACTCGGAGGAACACCGGTCCAATTGAAGCATGTTCTGAGGCTGAACAGCTTGGTGAACATCCATTGCAGCGAAAAAGCATACTGACGAAGGACCTCCCGAAGACTCTCCAAGTCTGAGCTCGCGCCAGTAAGGGGCGTCGATGGGCGATAAGAAGCATAGGTCATTTCCCCAAGACGATCCAAAAGACGCTGGACCGATTGCAACAATTGATCAAGCGCCTACACATAAGGGAAGAATCAGCAAAACAGGTTAAGACCATAATCCAAGAGAGAAAGAGAAAGAAGAACTCACCATCCCAGGATCAGAGCTAGAAGGCTGATCCGCCAGTGCCCCTGATGTCCAGCTGCTGACTGCATCAGTCCTTGCTCGGGGGACAATGAACGATATGGGGGACGACAACCAATTGTGCGGGGCTTGAGGGAGATCGACCGAGAGGAGGAGAAATTTACGACACATTGGGGGATTCGGCCCGAGGAGAAAGTACTTGTTCAGCAGTGGTTGGCATCAGAACTGTTGGTGCCACTGATGGAACGATCACGAGGGCCAAATGCGATGGTTGCCTAAGCTCAGGCTCCTCCCTTGAGCGGACCTTTGAGGAGAAGGAGGTAGAGGGGCCGAGGCTGATGGCTGGGCCGATGACGACGCCACGTGCCCAGGAAACACTAGGGGACACGACCTCAGGCATTGAGTGTTGAGGCACAGCAGCCGGTCGAACATCTGCAAAAGAATCGGAGTCGGATGAATCAGAAATAATAATGACCTCGTCTTCTTCATAAATACGACGAAGACATCGTATTTGTACAGAGACCGACCCTCCTCTAATGATTCCAACTCGGCCAAACTATAAAGGCCATCCACGTCCCTATAACTCCCTCTAAGCCCTGTAGTGAACATCCTGCATACTAGAGGATAAAGCTGCCTAAGGTGACCCCACAAAGCTCTCGTCGGCCATGCGGGCTCCAGCCCTTCGGCCTCTTCACACCGGGTCATGCATAGACGGTATAGAGCCATCCGAGGAGAAGTACTCGAAGAGAGGATGGTCACGAGGAATTTCCTCGACTCTCTGGGGAGAATGATCAGACTCAGCATAAAAGTTCATACCTTGGGGGTCAACTCCATTTGTGCCTCCCTCTTCTATGAGTTGTTCCATGTCTGGCCCTTCGCCCATACATTCCTCATCAGAAGGGAATTGACCATCGGTTCTTTCGTAGGTCCTTCGCTCGCTACCGCCCATTGGATTTTCAGTTTCTGAGACCGGCGCCATTTCACGCACCACAGAGGGCGAGGCTGAATCAATTTTTAAGGCCTACATCAAATCGTACAATATTAGTATCAGTATATCTCAAAGCGTTATAGAGAAGGCAAATTTCGGGCTTGTACCTTAGAACGACGGGCCAACGGTACGTCCGAATCAGAGCTTTGGTTGGGAGAGGGCTGCTTCCTTTTGATGAACTTAGTCCTTTTTGGCTTAAAAGCCTCAGCAGCCTTCTTCGACCCCGATGACTCAAAAGGTTTGGGGGACAAGGAGATAGAAGAATACACCTTGGGTGTAGGCAAGGAGAAAAATTATTCACGGGCCGATGGCCAGAAACGATCAAAATAAGGGTGAACGGATGTACAAGAAGTAAAAGAAGCTATAGCAAAAATGGCTAGTAAGGACCGAGTCTCCTCCAAAGAATCCTCGACCTCTGAGACCGAAAAGACCTTAAAGCGGTCTGATGATGCAGAATACGAATGAAAAAATACAATAGGCCATCCTTGGATGAGGCCGAACTGACGAGCTACGAAATTGGGCGAATATACTTCTACCCCGGCCTTACCATTGGCCCCCGTTAAGATGTCATAAGCCAACTTACAGCCGCACAAAAATTTGCGCCATACGCGAAGGGCCGACTCTTTCTTTTCAGACAGGGGAGGATCAAGGGCGAATGACGGACTGTCGGATGCTAAAAAAGGAAAAAAATGAAGGGACACGGGAAAAAGTATAAAAATAGTCAAAAGTGGCTCGAGGGGAAACAGAAGATTGCCGAAGCTGGGCATAGTGAAACCGGTACACGAGTAAGAGCGAGAGTCGGCTCAATTGTGCCGAAGATAGGAAAATACGCTTTCAGCCAAAGCTGGACAATCCATAAAGGGCCAGAAACAATGGCTGAAGACCCGGAGCGAAGCTGTTTTTAGAGGATGGCCAATCCCCTGTACGTGGCAGCAAGGAAAAATGAGGCCAAATCTAGGCGACGACCATTCGCAAGGTCAAAAGAGATGGAGAGATAACCCACCGCGGGTTCTGGCTGGGTGTGCAAATGATAACTTACACAGCCAGTAGTGAAGAAAAGCCGTTCGTTCCAACAGAGAAACCGACCCAGCCGTCTTCAAATAGGCACGAAGAAAAGATGAATACGATGACAAAGAAGAGGGGTCCATTTTAGGAGGAGGGAAGCGAAACGATGTGGAGGCCGATATGGTCGCTCCAAGAGGGGACAATCCAGTTAGGGCACCAACATCGCGAAGGGTGATGGTGAAGGGCCCGACGGGAAAGATAATCAGTTATAATCAGATGACCAGAAAAGTAAAGAGATAGGGAATAGGCTGCGATCAAAAGTCGACAGGTTCAAGGAAAGCTCGATAAGAGGAAGGAGGCAGTGTGTATCCAAGAAGGACCGGGTATCCTCATGCAATAGCATGTGTTTATACCAGGCTTCAAAAGCAATGTCGGGTCTAGGCCAACTCCGAATTGGGTGGGCAAAGAGAGGCAGAAAGACTTAGCGGCTCAGAAAATGGAAGGCCGGAGGAGGATCGGGGAAGCAGGGAAATTGCTGAGCAACAATGACGCATTGGGCGAACTCTTCATCCAAAGTATGAACACCGAAGACGCCCACAGAATCAGAGTCCAGCGCCGTCCGATAATCAGCAAGGTCGAAGCATCAATTTTCGAGATTGAAGAGGAAGAAGCCATGGGGATACAGAGTTCAATATCACAGAGAAAGGCAAAGCGGTAGAAGAAGTAAAGTTCGAAAACGAAGGGAGAGCGAAGCCTTATAGCCAAACAAATGACATGTGTGTGATAAGAATTGCCAAAGAAGTAAAACGGCGGGGAAAATAGAAAGGGACTAAATTTACCCTAGACAGGTGTCCGAAAAACGATTCGCCGTGAATGAAAACGTGCTAGGGAAGGGGACATCGAAGCGACGCCAAAACAGCTACTGAATAGGCCTCATGATGAAGCGTGTAAGAAAGGGTCACGCATTTATTGCAGATAAGATAGGTCTCAATGAGACTCCAAAGGGCGGCGCAACAAATTATGACGAAAGGCTCGTTCCCTCGCCCTACCTTCACAAATTCGGTCTCAATCCATTCGGCCAAACTCAAGGCCTTACCTTCGGCCTACAGAATCGGCCAATGACAACTGTCGGCATTACACTCTACAGAGAATATTGCCCAAGCCTCAGCCATTATTGATGCCGGTAATGGCGACAAAATTGATGTGACAGGATCATCAGGCCACAGTCTCGCTTTGGGCAGAAACAGACCTTAGGCAGAGGACCTCCAACCGATCGTGCAACGCGTGGAAAGACCATTCACGTGCCAATAGTACCCGATTTAGAAACATGCACAACAGAATGAGGAAATGGCAAATTGGAAAGCTGCCCACCATCTATTTAAAGACCGACCTACCTCACACCACCACGACCGAGTTCACCATAGCCAAGCAGAATCTCAAAAAATGAAGAAAAGAAGATCGTGGAAAGTAATGAAATTTAGGCCACCAAAAGTAAAGGTCCTTATGGAATAAGGTGTGAAGTGGAATGTAAAAAGGGTCGCTAACGGCCATCCACACGAAGTAAGAGTAAGATGTAAATGGAATGTAAGGATGTGGATGTAATATGTCCGTTAGCGACAATTGTCCGAGAACTTTTGTGTGGAGGTACTGCATCCCCCAGGGTGGTGAGTAGGTACCACTCGGGGCATGCTGCTTACGTGGGAGTACGGGTTCTCTGGACTAAGGAACCAGCCATACGATAGGCTGGTCTTTCGAGGGGCGAAAGGGATTATTGTCAGATGAACCCTCAATTGGAGCTGTGACCTTCCCTGAAACGGGGGAAGCATTGACCGGCAAAGATCGTCTCCATCCCCTCCAGGGTGATGGTCTTCCCCAGAAAGAAGGAACCAAATAGTTGGTCAGTCGAGAATGAAGAGCATCTACAACAATAGTCATGATTATCCAACACTACGAGTAGGGATGAAGGAATAACGAACCACAATAAAATGTGAAATTCACCTCGATCGTCATTCTCAGTTCAATCGAGGTAAATTTGGGGGACAATTGTTGGCCGATATAAATCCCCGCGGGGCGAATTCGTCCTAGAACGAGAGAGAAGAGGTGCGAAGAAAAGAAGAGCGAAGGAGCGATGGAGCGAAGAACGATAAAAAGGACTTGGACGATCGGCCAATGGTCAGGGCGAAAGTGCGATGCAGTTACCTTCACTACCGAAGCAGTTAGGCGGTTGTTCCTCCACGATCAGGCAGTTAGGACACACAACCCAGAAGTTACAAGCCTGATTCATAACTGCAAAGGAATAGTAAAACTGCCCAAGTCAGTTACCAAGCGGCACTATAAAAGCTCGCCTATCCAAGAGAGAAAAGACCGAAAAATGAAGACTCAATCGGGCATATTTTATCTTTTTATTTCTTAGCATGTAACCTAGGGCTGTAACTTGTGTGCTTGTGCCCCTTGGAGGCTTATTCACCTGATTCAATACACCCCTGCTGGGACTTTGTCTCAGGAGGTTTGAACCTTACACGCTCTTGTTCCCTGCACGCGTAAAACCTGCGCAAACAGTAACGTAAATTTTTCTATTCCCATAAGAATAGTCCATATTCATTAAGGATGGCAACGAGGCTGAATATGTACGATAATGTCAATATTCATATCCGGATCGCTCAACAACGAGTACGAAATATTTACTCGCTACCGACCTTAACACATTAGGCCCCGCGGGCCCGTGCAGGTCTCCATTTACGCATGAATTCTACTTTTATTTTTTACCGAATGTCAATATTTGTACTTATCCCATCAACTAATGAGTATAAAAAATTATTTTTTTACCCGCCTTTAACTTATCAACGTGAGGCGCCTACCTATAAGCCCCAAATATTTTTTATTATAACTCCAAAAAACTAATGGATAAGGTCCCAAAATTTTGTTTGCTTGGCAAATGAACGAGCTTGAAAATTAATCATCATATTCAAATGTTTATTAATATTTTCAAGATATTGAAAAAAAAAAAAACTAATTTCGTAAACTTTGAATTGATGTTCTTATTATATCATTAACACTTTAAGTTACTGGGGTGAATATTTTTTTATTATATCAAAAAAAACTAATAGATAAAGGCTTCATATTTTGTATGACTGCCTTATGGTCGATAAATGGGGCAAACTTGAAAAAAAAATAATCCCTAAATTTGAGTGTTTTTTATTAATGTTTTTAATATATTGAAATAGCATAGTTTCTTGAACTTTGTATTGATGATTCATTGTGTTTTCTCAGGGCCTGGATGAAATAAGAAAATTTAAATTGTGATTGAGTTTTCAATGTCTAACCTATTTACCAACCTTATTAGGGCTAGGGATTTTAACATGTAAAAATGGCTTGAGGTCCCCGGAGACACAGTGTTAGTCCTACTTCTATATCCTCGATGATTTTTGTCATCCATACTGAAAGTGTGCTAATGCGACCCTCTTTCTACGAGATCATTTGTCCGTTTTGGGTTGACTAAGAACCTTATACAAACAAAGTTCATGTTGGTTCGAGTAATAATCAAGACCTATGTGGCCACTCAATAATCATTAACGGTTCGTGGAGCCACAATGAGAGTCAAACATAAGGGCCCATAATGCACGTTAATGTGGATGAGGCTCCCTACATGGACAAACCCGGCGGGACCCGGAACAGGAGAGCAATCACTGGGCACCTCCGTTGATATCACAAAATTGACAAATGACCTCATAGGAACGGGGGTCGCATTTGCGCACTTTACCTATTTATTTTTAGTGATATTTTTTTATTACATAGAAATATTGAGGATGACTACACAAAATTTACAAAATAAAAAGATAAAAAGTAGAATTTATTAAAAACTCCAATTCCTTAATTTATTAATAAAAAAACTTATAAGTTTATGAACATTTAGTTATATTTTTTAAATTTATTCATATTTAATCATTTTTTGACTAATAAGTAATAAGGATTTAATCTAATTTCGTTTTCATTTAAAAAACTGTTTACGTGAACAATAATTTTTTTTTTGCTTTTAGAAAAAATAATGTGTAAGATTAGATATATTTTAACCCCTTATATCCGTTTGGACATTCATTTTAAAAATACATATTTTTATTTTAAAATACACATTAAGTATTAATTTCTTGTTGATTTTTTTTGGCTCAAATAAAGTGACTTATAGTCACTTTGTAATTATGCCTAAACAAATAAACACTTAAATACATATATTTGACAATCATTTTATAATTATCAATAATATAGTTACAATGTGAATGAGTTCACAAATGTGATTATTTGTTATGTGTGTGAGAGTCGGTAGTATGACCGAGGGTTGACAATGTTACTGACGTTATAAGTGTGACCGATGGTCCGGTAATATAATTGAGATCATAATTGTGACAGTGCTCACTATCAATAATGTGACTAATATAATTAATGTGACTGAAATCGGTATTGTTGATAGGGATAATTAATATAAAGTGACAACATGATTTATTTAAAACACACTCCACATGGTTAGGTGCGTTGTTTTATTTATTTTCATTAATTTTACTATAATAAGATTTAATGTAGATTGATTTTTTTAATAGAAGCTCTAAATAAAGTAAATTACTCCTCCCACCCCCCGACTATCCCCCCTCTTGTCCCCTTGTAGTTTACCACAACCCCCATCTCTTTGTAATTTATCACTCCCCCAATTATTATATATGACAAAATTTTTATTTCTATATATTTAATTTAAAAACTAATTACATACTAATTATAACTCCCTTGTCATTTTTTTAATTATTTTTTTATTTTTGTTAATAAATATTACAAATTGTGTATTTATTCATTTAATTTTTTGATTCATTTTTGATTCAATACATACGAACATTTTTATAATACATAAGTAGAGTTAAATAAATTAAAAAAGAATCACAAAAATTAAATGAATAAATAAACACAAAATAAATAACAATAAATATAAAATTTGTAATATTTATTAAACAAATAAAAAAAGAATATATTATATATATAAAGATCAAGAAAATATAATTTTAAAAAATAAAAGATTATAAAATAAAAAATATAATTATTAAAAAAAAATATATATATCTGTTATATAGATACTATATGTATATATCAATATTTAAAAAAAATTAGGATATATTTAATTTATAAGGAAATGAAATTTTTAACAAAGAGAGATTGACATTTTAGAAAATTTAGGGGAGATAAAGAGAGGGGAATGGAGTGGGGAGGGGGAAGATCACTCCTCTGTCCTATCCGCGTTGGTCCGTTGGACACACAATCGTAATTACGAACAAATCGAAGGGCATTTATGGTAAGAAGAATTTTGATTTATCCTCACCTCACACACCGACCACTCTGCTCGTTACTTGGCTATAAATTAAGGGGAGAGAAAAGTAGCCTTCATTTCGAAACAAAATTAGGGTTTCTTCTTATCACGCCTCTTGCTCTCAGGTACGCCTCAATCTCTCTATTTTTTGATTCTTCGATTGATTAACAACTTATAGCCGTTGTATTTCGAGATAAAAATTTTAATTATTTCTGCTTGTGTTTTCGAGTTCTTAGGGTTCGTAGTAGCTGTAATTAAAATTGTTTTGCGGAAACTAATGATGTTTCAAGAAAGTTAATTAATGCTAAGCAATCTTGCATTAACCGTGAAAATTGTTATTTTTTGCTCTAGAATCTTGAATTTTGGATTCAGTATATGTACATCTGTTAGATGATATAATGCTTGTCTGAGGCCGAATTGATATGGGGAAAGTGGCTGTGATTGTGTTTGTGTTTGAAAGTGGCTAGGAGTTATTGAGTATGATTGAGATGATTTTATTGCAGGGGAAAAATGCTCGTTATGATGACCGCTATGGTGGACACGTCTCTATGTTTGGTCGCCTGGCTTCACGGACAAGATCGCGCGATCTTGAGGAGATCTTCAGCAGTACGGGAGGTAATTTTGATAATTCTTGATTGGGGTTGATTTTTAAAAAATTATTTTGGGTCGAGTCCATAATGCGGTAGCTTGAATTCCTGTATATACTGCACCAGTAAGTATATTCTGGTTTTTTACTGCACTTCTTATAGTGCCTTAGAGTTCAAATTTCAATTCTCTGTGTTTGCTGTTTGATTCTTCAGATTGCCTCATTGCCCTAATCTTTATACAATGTGCATCACAGAAACGTCATAAAAAGCCTTTCTTGAGTGAATTGGTCTTCTATTAATAGGGATTGTTTTCTTTTGGGTCAGTGTGTAAATTGATGGTCGTTGGCTTTAGGTTCTGGGGTTTCATGACGATAAGTTGTGTGGAAGGCAATAAAGTCCTTGCCAAGCTCTTTAAGATATATGTGTGAGAAAGTTGCAGTCCTCCATGTGTCTTGTGTGGTTTAACATGAATGATCTTGTTGAAGGTTTATGGGATTTTGCCTAACCTGGAGATCTATGGTGAGAGGTTGACCTTGGTGGATTTGGCGAGTCTTTCTGTATTGTTATTGCGTGTTTTTATCGAAATGGCAACAATCTCAAAGTGGTGTTTAGTTCTCCTGTGAGGGGCGAAGTATCAACCAATCGATACTTGTATCATGATGGCCTTACTGTTTCTGGAACCTGTTTACGCAGAATTCGCGATGTGGATATGAAGCGTGACTTCGCCTTTGTTGTACGTATATCCTGCTCCTTTTTCTCTCACTTGTGCATGTGCACATGCCCATATTCACACATGAACATATATATGCTCTCTTTCATAAGAATCACATATATGGTTTCATCTAATGTAATTTCATATACTTCTGTTGCCAAATCATGTCATGCAAATGTGATCATATACTCTATTTTCTTTTCTATGGCTCTTGATAACAGGAATTTAGCGACCCTCGTGATGCTGATGATGCAAGATATAGCTTAAATGGCCGGGATGTTGATGGAAGCCGTATCTCCGTGGAATTTGCTAGAGGGGTAGGTATTACAGATAAGTTAAAATTTTCTTTTCCTTGCAAAAAAGAATTGCAAAGTGTTGGTATTGGAGTACGTTGGCAGTGAAAAAGGTAAAAAAGGGATAGAATTTGTCAATCTGACTCCCTCACCTTGTTAAAGGTTTTACTCGATGCTAAAAATGTTTTCTTTCGCTTAGGAGCCACGTGGTCCAGGTGGATCTCGTGAGTATCTTGGTAGAGGCCCTCCTCCTGGATCTGGGCGCTGCTTCAACTGTGGAATTGATGGCCACTGGGCTCGAGACTGCAAGGCTGGAGATTGGAAGAATAAGTGTTATCGGTGTGGGGAACGAGGCCACATAGAACGAAAATGTCAAAACAGTCCAAAGAAAACAAGGTATGTCGTGAATCCACAGTATGAAAATTTACTTTACATCAGGGATAAATTTTTATCTTACTCCGAATATGATTTTCCAGAAGGGGTCGTAGTTATTCACGTTCTCCAAGTCCTCGCCGTGGTAGAAACAGGAGCCGTAGTTACAGCAGAGGCCGCAGTGACAGGTATGCTAAGTCAACCCATATTCATATTCGAGATTCTCATACTTCCATAAAGATCAATAAGAAAAGCCGACTTGAAACAGCTGCAAGTTGCTTACTCTTTTGTTTTTCTGTTTTAATTCATGCAAAACAGTTACTGTAATATTAGGTATGTGTTTCAAGCTATAAGATAGTTTCAAAGCCAGCTTTAAATGTTAGCTAGCTAGGCTAGTGTGCTACTATTTTTTAATAGGCCTTGAATTTTTATACTGCTTTAGGTTATAGTTCAATTTAAAATCAAATTTCAAGCAGCACAACTTCATGTGATCAGAAACCCTATGCATGGTATAAGTTGAAGAATTTCTTGGTGAACACCTTTTCTTACTTGGTATTGCCTTCATTTGAGATTTTCAGCCAGTCACGATCACCTGTGAAGAGAGATAGGAGTGTTGAACGTGTTGAAAGAAGATCAAGGAGCTCCCAGGACAGCAGGAGCCCTAAGCGCCGCAGGAATTCACCACCACCATCCAAAGGGAGGAAGCGCAGTCCAACACCAGAGGAAAGAAGTCCAAAAGAGCAACTTAGCCCATCCCCAAGGGACCGTAGGCAGGAAAATGGATCAGAGTACAGTGGCAGTCCAAGGGGTAAGAGCAGAAGCCCCGTTGATGATGCTGATGGCCCTGAGGATGATAGGAATTACAGAAGCCCTGCTGAAGAGAATGGCCGCAGCCGCAGTGTTAGTCCAATCCCTAGGGATGACAGGAGCCCAATTGATGATGATGATAATCATCGATCCCCTAGAGGAAGCGAATCAAATTAGAAGTGTTAGTCCAATCCCTAGGGATGCAGGAGCCCAATTGATGATGATGATAATCATGAGTCCCCTACCCTAGAGGAAGTGAATCAAATTGTCTTAGGTTGCACAGTCTTAAAAGTGTCTTGGGTGGCATTGTCTTCTTGAAAGTGCAATAAAATATTTGTTACTGTTTTGTATTGGTAATAACTTGCTTTGATTTTGAGTCGACCTTTTTTTTTTAAAAAAAAAAAAAAAATTGAAAATGGTGGCTGTTGGAACAGTTGATAAATTATTGGTAATTTACTTGCAAAGCATGTAACCGAGAGATCCTGTTGTGATAGTTGCTTTGACATGTACTGTTCTCATTGGTTTACAGTGGCTGTGTTGCGGCAATTAAAATTGCTTGCTTAAATTGATGCATTTATAACAAGCTATTGGTAAGCTATTTGACAACTAATCCAATAAGTTAATGTGATTTGGGCAAATTACTCTTACCTCTGTGCTATGTTTGAGTATGAACCCTTGTTAGCTCATTTACTGTATGGATCTATTTGCAGAAAAGAATGTTTGTCCCATAGAACAGTTTTAATACATTAAAAAATCTTTGGAAAGGAAAATTTCATTATTTTTTTCAATCAAAACAATAATTTTTTTATGTAATTTTTCCCCATAAACATGTACGGACGACAAACGGTAATGTATAAATGTGTATTTACTTAACGCTAAAAATCACGATATTTTTTTTAAAAAAATATTTTATTGGTGAATAAGAACTAAAAATAATAGCTTTTGTAAAATCCATTTTTTTTTTAAAAATAAAAAGAAAATCATGATAATTTGTAGTAATTATTTGTCATTAACCAAATATTTTTCGACTAAAAACACAATTTTACCATCCCCTATAAATTCAAACCATAATACAAAACATGGCCTAAGAATGTATTAT
>SKCR01046449.1:0-40382 GCA_019454045.1 Zanthoxylum bungeanum
TTTAGATGATTGGGTTAGGGCAAACCAAAGCAAGAACATTGATTTGAAAGATTTAAATGTGGATAACGCGTTTGAATGCGTGAATGTGTTGTCCAAGCAGATGTTGGATTGTACTTCTGCGGATTTGGCGATTGAAGATGTGGTTTATGCATTGGATAAGGCATTGCAGGAGGGTGCAGTGCCATTTGATTCTTATTTGAGGAATGTGAGAATGTTGTCAAGGGAACAGTTTTTTCATCGGGCTACAGCTGCAAAAGTTCGGGCAGCTCAAATGCAAGCTCAGGTTGCTAGTATGGCAGCTAGGTCCCAGCATTATGCCACATGAAACTTACTAACTACCTGAAATAAGAAACTGTTTCAGTTTGAGGTTAGCTTCGTGTGAAAATTTGTTCTTGTTGTTAAGGTAGCTGATGATTTTTTACATTTTGGTCTTTTATTTTCTTTATTTTTTTTTTTTTTCTTTTTATACATAAGTTTGATTCTATATTTCTCTTTGTGCATTTGAATTGATAGGAGAAAATAATACAATATGCTCTGAATGATATATTATAATTGCTTCTGAATGATAACTTTTTCCAATTGAATTTATGTTTGGTGATACAGACTTGTTTCTTAGCATATCATTTAACAATGTACTGCTTAAATTTGTTATTCTTGATCAATTATCGTTGGTTTCATTGGTTGTAACTCGGTTGTCCCTTGTTCCACTGTTGTGTTCACTGTAGGCCATAATTACTTGTGCAAAACAAGATGGATTTAAAGTCCTCTCACTGGTTTATGTACTTTTGTTTTTGCTTTGATTCGTTGAAGAATTATTCGGTGGAAGAAAATATTGAAATAGTTAGCATCCATGCAAAGTTTTGGTATAATTGGCGGCTATGAAACATGGTCAATTTGAGTAATCAAACTGAGTGCATCTTAATTAATGATTGTAGTTGATTTTGTCAAAGAATATGTTGAAAGTGCTTGCAACAATCGACCTTTTTTCAATGCTATGCAAATTTTGAAAGACTCATCAATGGTTGCGTAATTTATATCTGTGTAAGGATTTACTATTCCATTTTTTGCATTTGAAGAGATCATGATCACTTGACAACTCATGAAATATGCCTAATGTGATGGCATTTACAAATTATGTGAAGTTTAATTTAAGAGTGATTGAGGGAAGTAGGGGTGTTCACGGGTCGGGTTGGGTCGTTTTTTTTTTTTAATTTCCTTAAACCCAATCGGGTCGGGTCATGTGGGTTGACCGATCCGAAACCCGAAATTTTAAAGTGTAATCCGCGCGGGTCGGGTCATTGCAGGTCGGGTCAAAAAAATTGCGGGCCGGGTCAGAAAAATGTATAATATATATTTTTTATGATACAATTTTGATAGGATTTGTAGTTAAACCAAATCATGATAAATTAACTAGAGGGGAAAAAGGGAAAAATTATTAACTGCGAGTCGGATCAAATCCGATTTTTTTGCATTGAACCCGCGTCCCGATTTGATTTTGCGGGTCGGGTCTGACCCAAAATTATTTTTTAACTTTGCAAATCCGACCAGGTCGGGTCATAGGTTGACTCGACCCTATGATTATGAACACCCCTAGAGGGAAGTTCTTCTCTCACTTGATCAAGTCTTGTTTACCAATGCAAAAGTTTGCTTCAGTGTAAGTTGTCACATGATATATGCTTTCTTTCATAACTTACCTTTTTGTGATTGTTATATGAAAAAGTTTAGGGCTTTTCTTATTGTTATATGACATTTACAATTTATTTACTAGTGTTGTCCCTATAGGTGCATCCTATTCTAGAATTGTCTTATTGATTTACTCAGTTTCTCTATGTTCTATTGTCCTATAGATGTAAAAGCCAGATCTTTGTTCTATGTACTTGTTTTTGGTTTTGGCCAGTGAAGTCATTATCATGTTCAGCCATGGTAGTCGTACATTGTACTATTGTAGTGATGTTCACTAAAGCTAAATCTTTTCTCCTATTTGGGTAGTTGAAATTGATGAATGCGACAGGACAGCTATGCGTGACTAACTACTTGGGTTAGTTTCTTGTTGGTGTTAGGTTCTTTAACGACTTTCTAGAAACTTTGCCGTAACTGTATGTCTGAAACGACATATGAAACTAAAGACAACACACCTTCATATATGAGGAGGTCGTATATGCTCTCAGATGCCGTTGTTTATGTACAAAATTTATCCTGAAATCGAGAGGGTTCTGGAGGTACAAATATTTATCCTGAAATCGAGAGGGTTCTGGTCTCTATTTGTTGCAACATGCCATTCTTTGAGTTCAATTGTTATGGGTAGGGTGAAGGGGAAATCATTTCTAGAAATGTTGTTTTAATTCCCTGAACAAGTGTTTTAATTGTTTTCCTAAGTACAGCAATAAATATTTGTTAAACTAAATGCATTCATGACTTATGAATCTTGGAAAATAATTAGTAGAGGAGCTTAATATGTTTCTTTGAATGTAGCGTTTGTTAGTAATTCCAAAAGTTGAAATTATCATTCAATGTAACTCCACTTATTTTGAAGATAGCCTCAGTAGAGTAGATTCTTCAAATGCCTCTTCATTGGGTTTTTATGCTGGGTTTTTGAGTTATGCTGTTGAGCCCGAGCCTAAAATACCTTCTTGTGATGATTATTTCATGGAGCAGTATTGATTATCTAATTATTAATATATTAAGACAAGTTATATACAAGTAATTTAGATTTTCGTTATGGATTATTTCATGGAGCAGTATTGATCTCTTCTAGTGATGTTAAAATACCATTGCCTCAAGTCTTTTGTTGTGCATTTCCTCTGTCTTTGTATTACTCAATAGTTTTCTTCAGTGTTGAGTTCTTGGATTGGATGAGTGGGGACGGGACTGATTCTAAATTTATTATTGGCTTAGATTGCAATAAATTGAATCTCTTTTGCTGCTGTTGGATTGTGGTGCGTTTTCTTGTACATTAGTTTTCTAATATCTATTTTCTCAAGTAACTTTTTACATTCTTCTGGGTCAAGATGATGCAAGTTTAGTTGATAGCCATGTACTTCAAGTGGGTGAGAAATTGCTATCGGGCCGATATGATTTTGTAAAAAACTGTTGATTTAGTTGGCAACCGAAAATATCTCGATTTGCGCAAAAGACATCTTCTTCTTTTCTTCATTCTTCTTCTTCTTCTTATACTTTAGTCATATCTCTCAATTTTATAATTGTTTAGTTTTTTTTTTTTTTTTTTTTTTTTTATAGTAAATGAATGATTTTTATTGATGTTTTTTAGAATCTTGAGAGATGAATTTTGAATATTTATTACTAATTCACGCGCAATGTCAATTTTATTCCTTTTGATTAATCCTCGATTATTTTTTATTAATTGCTACTCACTCAACTAGCTTTTGAAGTGATTTGTTGCCGTTCTCCGAATAGGCCCTTGTGAATAGATGAAGGTCTAACTCACTGATAAATGTGGTTTGCATTTTCTAAGTTAATTGTCATAATAAATATGCCAATGAATGTCATGGATCTTAAGAAGTCTATACTACTATAATTTTGAGGCATCTCTTGCTCTCTCTATACTTTGTTGATGTTTTGTATCCCTCTCTTTAAAAGGGAGACATTCTATGTATAAAGATATGTTTCATGTATTTTTTGGATTCAATGCATTAAGTTTATTAAATGCATGATTTGTGCTATTTAAATGAAGGCAAAAACACACTGTCTGTAGAGAAAGATCGTTAAATTTAGAATCTTTCGTCTTCCTCTTTTTCAATTATCAGACTTGCGATATTTCGGCAAGTATTTTTGAGTCCGACCTTGAACAGAACCACTCCTCTCTTGACCTCCTAAATGACAGAGATAGATCCATTCTTTTCTTCAGATAGATAGATCAATTCTTTTTGTGCTAAGTAATGAATCTATTTTTTGTTTTGAGCGGTTGATACAATTAACAAAACTCTATTATAGCCATTTTTGTACATTCAATATTCTCCACGGATAGAGGAATACATAGATTTAACATAGTAAAATAAGAAATTGAAAGATTTTGGTTTTTACATCTTGTCTGTGTTTTTTCTTACTTTTTATATGTTCGTCAGATAGATAGATTTATTATTTTTCTTGATTTTTTATATATATTTTTCCACTCGAAGTTTTAATCGAGTTCGAAATTATCCCAAAACCTAATAAATATTCATTGATCTACCTTCAGTTTACAAGTGTGTTCTATTTTCTACTTTAACGACAACATAAGGTAATTCTGTTAAGGTTATTGTGCGAAAAGACTAATATACTATTAAATTCAATTTGAACCTAAAATGGTTATTTTAACCGGGAAAAAGATAAAAAATAAAAATAAAAATGGGTGAAGTATAATTTTTCATCGAATGTTATAAAAAAATGTTATTCGGAATAAATATATTACAAGGGTACCTGATATTGGAATAATTATCGATCAGCATGATATCAATATATATAGGGATTTAATGAATAAGATATTGAAGCATAGTATTCTTTGAAATCTATCAAATAATGTAATGTAATATTTGAAAATATACAAATGATATCACAAGAATAAAACCATTATTTGACCACTACACGTTCGCACGCAAGCTTCTAAACTAATTATTCAAAACTTGAATGGGATGCAAATTTTCCCAACTAAAAGGGATCCTAATACACAATTTAATACACAAATGACAAATCAGTAAGGGCATTGTATATTCGTTTAGAAAATCATATTCATCCAGATACTGGTTAGAAAAAATCTCCTATAAATCATTTCACCAATAATTCTAGAAAATCAATAAATTTTCTCAATGATTCAATGGTGATCTACTTATTGATTTTACAGCCCATTCTAAATTCATCAATGACTCAGCTTCCAATTCACTAAACAAACCCTTATGTGAATGCAATGGTAAAGATTGTTTGAGAACATTAGCATGAATTAGGAATATTGTTTGCATATTTATTATAACTAGTATAGGCCCGCACTTTTTGCTAGTTGAACACATCTTTGATTGTAATGTCATATGATAACAAAATCCTAATATTATTTTAGGTATTAATCTTGTAAATGATCCGGATCTATTTAATTTTATAATTTAATAATAAAAATTAATTGTAGATTAGGTGTCATGTATTATATTAATATATTTCTTATTTTAATAGGAGATTATGTTTTTATATTATAATATATTTCTTATTTAAATTTATAATTTTAAAATTAAATTAATTTTAGAGATGTTTTAATTTTTTTAATTTAATAATAAAAATTTAATTGTAAAGATTATGTGTCACATATTAAATTAATAGATTTCTTATTTAATACGATTATGTTTTTATTTTATAATATATTTCTCATTTATTATTAATTAATTAATTAAAATAATATGTTTTTTATTTTATTTTAATCTGATATTATATTTTTATATTGTAATAGGTTTCTTATTTTAATTACATAATTTAATAATAAAAAATTATAGAGATATTTTAATATTACAATTTAATAATAAATATGAGATTTTATTTTTATATAGCAATAAGTTTCTTATTTTAATTTTACAAACTTTTAAAATATAAAATTAATTTTAGAGATATTTTCATTTTATAATTTAATAATAAAAAATTATTGTAGAGATCATGTGATATTTATTAAATTAATAGGTTTATTATTTTTTTAATAGATGATTATGTTTTTATTTTATAAATGGTTTCTTATTTTAATTTTTAATAATAAAACTAATTTTAGAGATATTTTAATTTTATAATTTAATGTATTCTTATTGTAATAGGTTTATTAATTTAATTATAATTTAATAGAATTCAATAATGAGCCGCCATATGACGTGATAGAGATGCTTAAAAATGTTTAACACACATATATATATATATATATATATATATATATATAATTTAATTATATTTCAATTATACTAATATACCAATATAGTGTAAATTTTACATTATTTATCTTTTGCAACTCAACCCAGTGTACTAAGTATATTATATTAAAAAGAATATTTCCTATAATATTTAATTGTTTTTCTTTATATATTATTTCTCAACAATTAATATTTTACTCCTTAAATTTAGTATATTATAAATATTAATATAAATAATTAAATTAAAACGAATATAAATTAAATAAAATTATTGAAAGGGATATGATTGGATAAATTTGATTGAATGAGAGGGTAGAATTATGATTAAATAAATGGTCAGACTATTTGCACTATAAATAATACTTTGATATTTAATTACTCTAAATAATCATATATATATATATAAAATTATATAAAATAATAATTTTTTTTTTTTTACTTTATGCAGTCTTACAAATACAAAAAATAAAAATAAAAAATCTTCACTTAAACCATTTTAATTAAGGGTTGAGCTATTTGCACTATAAAAAAAACACTATGAAATAATTAACATTTACTTAATATACTCATTCATCACACTCAAATAAATTAACATTTCTTTTCTTTTTTTATTTATATTTGACTATTAAACTTGCTATAAAATAATAATTAAATAATGTGAATTTTAAAATAAAATATTTTACTATTAAGTTTATGATAAAATAATATTTTACTATTTTTCCTTCAAAATCTTAATTGATTATTAGTTAACTTTTATATTTTAACACTAAGTTCAATCTAGACAATTAACGATAACTAACGGAAAATTAATAAAATGTTAGATTTTATATAACTAATATAAAAAAGCTAAAAAAATATTAAGTCGAGAGTGATTTAATTTTAGAGTTACAACAGTCGAAATGTCGAATCGTTAGATTTTTAAAACAAAATTTGAAAGCATAGCATGAACCCGTATAAAAAGGAATAAAAACTGTATTCTCAATTGTAAATTTATCAAAAGCTTTGGATCCATTTGTCATTAACCCTATCACAATTGTTCACAAAGAAAGGGGTTTTAGGGTTTTTGTGGTCAGTTCAGTGCAGAAACAGCGTCAGCCATGACTGCTCAGACACAGGAAGAGCTACTTGCCGCTCATCTCGCAGAGCAAAAAATCGATGTATCCCTCTATCTCAACTTTTGTTTTTGATTAATTGAAATGATATTTGGTTTTATTTGGCTTGAATTAGAACATAGTTTATGATTTGATAACTTTTAGGTATCATTTCTCTCGAAGTGTATTAGATCTCCAGTTGGTGTATTTTAAAAAAAAAATTTGGATTTTTAATTGTTTATATATTCGTGCATCTGCTTGGTTGCTCTGACAATATTATGCCTCATTTTAGATTTTAGAAATTGCTAAAAAGATCAGATTCAGTTCATCAGGATAAGGTATGTTTTGGATTGTCATGATTTGATGTTGCCTTTTTATTTTATAGCATTTGTAGAACGGAAAATATTAGCTGTCCAGTAAAAACAAAGCTTTACAAATACTTTAACAAGAACAATTGTTAAAACATACCCCAAGTAATCTTCGAATTTTGTATTTGAAATTTTCGTTACTTAAGCATTGCAGTAGAACAACTTGTGTAAGTTAAAAATAGGGGACTTTTGAATATATGATTGTGTTTTAAGTCTGTTGAAAACACCTTGACTGGTTATTGATTGCAATTTGCTAACTGTTATACTTTCTTCTGATAGGATGATAAGCCTGTCATTGAAGACGATGAGGATGAAGACGACGATGAGGATGAAGATGATGACCATGACGAAGCTGATGGTATGTTAAACTGCATGCAAATGCTTGAAAAATCAATTGTTTCCCCCCTTTTTTTTACTAAATTCATTTTCAGTGCATCCACTTTGACAGTAGTGACATTACTGAGTTGCAAACACAAAAATATTTACATAGGTGTTTGTGAATATTTTTCTATTTTGTTATGCTTTGGGAATAACCATAGGAGATTGTTGTTGAAGGAAGAAAAATGAATAGAATTTATTAAAGTGTTCTAAAACGCGCTAGGCGCTAGACGGGCAGCGACCCAGCGCCTAGTCGAGGCCTAGGCGGTTAATCAGAATTTGAGAATTTCTATAATTAGATTTAAGATTTGATATGATTTGTAGAAATTAATCATAGAGAAATGTTGTTTGAGTGATGAGTAATATTTATAAACAGTCAATTTGACGAGAAACTAACAAAAATTGAAAAAATTAGGGTTTTTTGAAATTAGGGTTTATGCTCTAAATTAGGATTTTTTTCAAGTTGATGAGTTAGAGAGTTAATTTTGTAAAATTAAGGTTAGAGTTAGGATTGGGTTGTGAAATTCGGCCGGAAAAAATAATTAATTTCGAATTCTGCGTCGGTCAACAGCCGTTGACCGATGAATTTGCTGGCAAAAATTTGCCAAAATGGATGGAAAACGCCGCCCATTTCCGGCGAGCGCCTGGCCCCAACGATTTGGGGCCAGGCCGAACCTATACGCGCCGCCCTGGCGCGCGTTTTAGAACACTGATTTATTCATAGCTGTTTGTGAATATTTAATTTTTAAAGAACTAGTATAATGGATGGCATATGGAAAAAGTGTGTGTGAGAACTTTCGGATGGCTGTATTTAGTTGTAGCACAAGAATTTGTAATATGAATAATTGTATTTCTAATTTTGCAACGTCATTTTCTCTTTCCAAGAACATAAAAGAAAAAATGAAATTTGCCTGTTATATGGATAGGTGAGAGTGCCCCATCATGGTTACTTTGATTATATATTATGTCAGTTTACCTTCACTTAGAAGCCTTTAGTCAATAATGATTTAGGTAACAGATGCATGCTAACCTTTAGTTAATACAAATAGGTTGTTGTTTGGTTTGGTTTATGCATGCTACCTGTTTCCATTTCATGGTTATAATGCAAAAAAGGAGACCAAAACTTGTGCATGCATGTACGTAAGTCTTAACTGTGGGTGTAAGATGTTGAATCTGAACCCTTCTATAATCTATAAAACTACTTTTATTTATTGGATTTGTTGCGGATGTACGATGTCTGTTTGTCCTTGGGTCTGTACTACTTTCTAGATTCAGCGATGGTCTCTTTTCGTGTATTAGTTGTCTACCATGCTCTTGTTACTTGAGAAAGCATTGCATACTCTAGTGGTACTTGTCATTTCATGCAAAAAAAATTATGTTATAAGAATCAAGGACCTAGTAGTTTCAAGGAAGTGACTTGAAAGAATACTCGGGGTTTTAAAAAAAAGGTTAGAGAGAGAAGAAATCAAAGTATATCATTTTTTTCATTTCAATCTTAGGTTAATTTATCCTTTTCCAGATATGAAGAATGTTTCTGGAAGGATTGAAGCTGGCTGAACTATGTTTTGCTTCTTTCATATAATTGTTGACTCATGATTTTATCCTTTTATTTTATTAGGACACCAAGATGGAGAGGGAGGTGGTAGATCAAAACAAAGCAGAAGTGAAAAGAAGAGTCGCAAAGCAATGTTAAAGCTTGGAATGAAACCTATCCCTGGTGTTAGCCGGGTTACTGTCAAAAAGAGCAAGAATGTTGGTGCCCTTCCACTTTGATCTATTGATATCAGGCAATATTTATACCGACTCAGCTTCTTTTAAGTTATCTAGCTTGTTAACTTGATGTTGGCTATTGCTTTGTTAGCTCCTGTTTGTAATCTCGAAACCAGATGTTTTCAAGAGCCCAACATCAGATACATACGTAATCTTTGGTGAGGCGAAGATTGAGGACTTGAGCTCACAACTGCAGACTCAAGCGGCAGAGCAATTTAAGGCTCCTGATCTTATTCATGAGATCTCCAAACCAGAGTCCTCAGCCATGGCTCAGGATGATGAAGAAGTGG
This sequence comes from Zanthoxylum bungeanum, assembly GCA_019454045.1. Lineage (NCBI taxonomy): Eukaryota > Viridiplantae > Streptophyta > Magnoliopsida > Sapindales > Rutaceae > Zanthoxylum > Zanthoxylum bungeanum. The sequence goes on from SKCR01046449.1 coordinate 9,768, forward strand.
ATGAGACCGGTGTTGAGCCTAAGGACATCGAGTTGGTGATGACACAAGCAGGAGTCTCAAGGGCAAAGGCTGTGAAGGCGCTTAAGGCTGCAGATGGAGACATAGTTTCAGCCATCATGGAGCTTACCAACTAAGAGATCTTTTGTGATGATTTAGTAAATCATCTATAATTTTCCACTGCATGCGTGCTTTATTATTTTTTATTTTCCTTCTCATTTTCCTACTTTTGTTATTACTTTTCGTTGTGGTTTATTAGTTGTAATTCAACTGCGGCTGCATTGTTTGATGATAAAATGGATTATAGCTTTTTCCCCGGATCCCATTTGTAAGACTATTTGCGCTTCATAATCTGAAATTCCTCGAAAGCCAAATTCAACTGAGGAGCAAAATGAAGGTGTAGGAGAACCTCCATTTCATAACTAAATGAATAAATCTGCAGCTTCATTTCCTAAATCTTCATCAACTATGGACAATCCCTACAGAATTAAGTACAGATGCTTCAATGTTCTGGTTGCACTGAGACAGAGCATTCTCCCTTACCATTTGAATAAATGCTACGCTTTCTTAATTAAGTAGGCACAGTAGATACAAACACAACCCTTAAAAGAGTCATGATATCAATACTTTTGAGTTCGAGTTAAATTTGTCTTACACAAAAAGCTCACATCAGCAAAATGCAGACAAAAATCAAGAAAATCAATATATATATATAAAATACTATCTATCACATGATCAGCAACCAAATATTATCTTGGAAGTGCATAATTATTTAACAATTGTAACAAAAGCCTAAATGCATTTATACACAGCCAGTTCCATATTCGCATACAGGCATTACTCCTTTATTTATTTATTTTTTATTATTATTTTTTTTTAATGTTGAAAACCCCGCAGTTAAACCACCCAATTCGAGCTTAAGCGGAACAAGTAAAACTTTCGGCTGCCCCATGCTCTTACAAGAAACGCATCTTCAGGATTCGAACTCAGGACCTGAATGCCAGATTTTGAACCCTACATCACCAAGCTACGTCCATTGGGGATCGCATACATGCATCACACTGGTTCAGAAAGCGAGAAATCAAAATCCACAAACAAAATAACCATGACTCAGAACAAATCATATGACAAGTCTCGTCCAAAATTAAATTTGAAATCCAGCAGGCACCAGGACCTGACTAACCAATATAACTAATCATCAACATCAATGAAGCGCCAGACATTTCAAGAAAATGTTCATACATTTGAATTTTGACAGAGCAGACTTCAGGAGAGTTTCAGATTTTTGACAGAGCATGCATGTTATTCCATGCACAAGAGCCCGAACCCCATCCTAGACTTGATGCAGAAGTTCCTGTAGACATCTGCTTATATTCGGTGCCCAAATCATCACCAAGAATGGTTGCTATAGCATCAGCCATGATGGTTGAGTCCTTAACATAAGCAGATCCCTGCTCAAACCAATCAGAAGCCAGTGAAGCATCAGGTTCACTAACATACAGGTTACTAGTTTCCTTTTCTCCATCTGGTGTCCATGCCTGGTCAACTGGTTCTGATTTTCACCTTGCATCCTACAGGACAAAATGCAAGTTTAGCAACAGTAGTCCAAACCAACACTACAAGTATGGGGAATTCATACAGTTTTACAGTAATTTGGAACAAGGTGATCGAAGACAAACCCATCAATCACACCAACAATACAATCCAAACATATGGGGTTTCAAAACAAGAAAAGAAACAAACAGCACAAACAGAAAATAGTGTTTTGTGGATGACAAACTCACAAAGTGGTTCTTTACTCTTAAGTATAAGAATGTCGAAATAATAAAATAATCCGATGAGTCCGGTGTCGGTCCACAGGGAATAAATTTAATAAGATAAAATAACAAATAGAGTAATAAAATAAAAATGGCTGAATTGACTGAAGTGAGGAATAATTTTAAATTGGGTGCTTCAATAATAAAATAAAATATTGAGACTATGAGATTCACTCTTGATATTTCAAATATAAAATAATTTTTACTTTTTATAAAATATAAATTATAATTATTTCCCAATTAATTTATTCCATGATTATCATGTATTAATTATGTCAATACATGTAATCTTTCTTGCCTATAATTAGTCCATGTCAAGGTACCAAATTATGCCAACAAATGTAGAACCATATTGTTTATAATTAATTCAGATCTTTAATAATCCACTCTCTCGCATTTATATGATTCAAGTATTATCTGTGTGACTATCTACAGCTAGTCAAGAGTCCTAAATATATATATATAAATTACCTATATTTTCATATTAAAAGCTTTACCATTTACCCAAGCGGAATGTGAATTAGTAAATCATGATTTAAATAAAAACACACATAATTTTATTAATGAAAAAAAAATTACAACCAAAATTGAAAAATAAAACACACAAGAGTTATGACCCTTCACAAATTCTCAAGGAGAGAAAAATGAAAGAAGCTGGTTTTTAGAAGCGCTAAGCACCCTCTATTTATAGAGGATATGACACCTCCTCGATTTTCAATAATGCAATTGCAAATTGCATTATAAAATAAGAAACAAATGGCCATTTTTTCAAAAGCCATTTTGTTGTTTCTTGATAATTTCCTGATATTGGCCATCACCAATCCACCAACTTCATAATTCCAAAAAGAAAAAGAAAAACTTAATTTTGTGTTGATTTTCTTTTGTGTTTTTTTTTTTTAAAAACATTAGACACAAAACAACAACAAATTTTTTTGACTAACCATGTGGAATTGTTGTTCAGAGATTGTAGTGTAAAGAGTTTTCACTCCTGAGATGTATCTCACTTTGTTTCGTAATAAATTATTTTTGTTTCTTTCTTTTTGAATAATTCAAATTTGTGAATTCTCCATAATATTGAGTAAATTTGATTTCCATATGTTCATTTGACAGATATTATCAACATAAACGGTAACATATGATCGTGGGTTGTAAGTGAAAATTTTGAAATATTCAGTTCCCAAGTTTGTTGGAGGTAACACCTAAAGGTAGTGAAATTTGTGTTTTTATTTTTTTAAAAAAAAAAACTAACCAAGCTTTTGCTTGGTAACTGGACATCTTGCCTCAACAAACAGTAATTGTTCGCGTAAAACTATATAACTTGAGTTGATTAAAAAAACGGTGAATAAGTTCAATTTCGTAGCCTCTCTAACTCGAGCAATTAAGTCTGTATGGGTGTTTTAACATTTAGTGCCCTAAGGCCAACTAGTCTGAGAGTCACTGCCCTCGTTACATGGGTTAAGAGAAAGCTTAAGGAAATAAAACAATTTTTCTTTTTAATATTTGAGATCCGAGCAATTAAATCTGTAAGGGTGTCTTAACACTTAGTACCCTAAAGCCAGTAGGTTTGGCAGTTATTAGCCCAAAGCTCGTGACAAAGACTAAGGATGTTTCATTAAAAAAAAAGCTATTTACATAATTAAATAAACTGTCATTACCAAAAAAAAATTTGAATTTTAATATAACGTTAGGGCAAAAATATTACTTTTTTTCCACTAGACCTATAAATATTGTGGGCACAATAAATTGATTGATACTTTATCTCGTGTGTATAGAAGAAGAGTAAAAAGAATATGAGGATTTGCTTATTTTATAGTTTAGAAAAAAAGAAAACAATTACGAAATTGGATAAGAATTTCTCTGTTAAGTTTTCGCTTAAATTACTAGGGACTAGTAATAAGCTGGCTGATGGGTGTGATTAATACTAAAAAAAGAGAAATTAATCATTTTACACTTACAGGTTCATCAATCCCCTTAATTTAGCACATTTGTGAAATAATAATTAAATTTATGTTTTATATATTTTTATTGTGATTTTTAATTCTTGTGTAGGCAAAATACGTCCGTAAGGGATGTGGCTTGGTGGTAAAAAGCCTAGGATTTGGTTGACAGGTTATGAGTTCGAGTTCGAGGGTGTATTTCTTGTAAGAGCCTGGAACGGTCGGGGGTTTGATCTGTTTCGCTTAAGTCCGGGTCGAATGGTTTGGAGGCGGGGTTTCCAATATTTCCAAAAAAAAATTGTAGGCAAAATATTGTTCTGGATGCTCAATCGGAAAATGGATATGAATCTGGATTTCTTGGACCCTCCTTTTGCAAAATCAAACTTTTGCTTGTGATGAGTCAGTGACCATTGATCTTCCGAAAAAGCCATGCAACATTTCAAGCTCGGTCATTACATTAAGATTCTTCCAAGAGCTATGATAATAGCACATATTAGATAAACAAAAGTCAAAAGCAAAAGAAGAAAAAAAAAATAATAAAAAAGAATAGTGGAATTATGATGTTGGTGGATTGATGATGGCCAATGTCAGGAAATTATAAAGAAACAACAAAATGGCTTATGAAAAAATGGTCATTTGTTTATTATTTTATAATGTAATTTGCAATTTGCATTAAGATTCTTCCAAGAGCTATGATAATAGCACATATTAGATAAACAAAAGTCAAAAGCAAAAGAAGAAAAAAAAAATAATAAAAAGAAATAGTGGAATTATGAAATGCAAATTGCAAATTACATTATAAAATAATAAACAAATGACCATTTTTTCATAAGCCATTTTGTTGTTTCTTTATAATTTCCTGACATTGGCCATCATCAATCCACCAACATCATAATTCCACAGTTTCTTTTCCTATATATAATTTTTTTTTTGTTTTTTCTTCTTTTGCTTTTGATTTTTGTTTATCTAATATGTGTTATTATCATAGCTCTTGGAAGAATCTTCATGTAATGGCCAAGCTTGAAATCTTGCACGGCTCTTCGGAAGTTAAGGGTCATTGGCTCATCACAAACAAATATTTTGTTGTTTACTGATAATCACAAGCAATAAAACACACGAGTTAAAGACCCTTTATAAATTCTCAATGAGAGAAAAATGAAGGAAACTGATTTTTAGAAGTGCTGAACATCCTCTATTTATAAAGGTTGCGGCACCTCCTCAATCTTCAAAATGCAATTGCAATTGCATTATTACCAATAATGCAAATGCAAATTGCATTATAAAATAAGAAACAAATGACCATTTTTTAAAGTCATTTTGTTGTTTCTTGATAATTTCCTGACATTGGCCATCATTAATCCACCAAACTTCACAATTCCACCCGTTTCTTTTCCTTTTTTATTTATTTTTTTTTTATTTATTTTTTTTTTTTTTACTTTTGTTTATCTAATATGTGCTGTTATCATAACTCTTGGAAAAATCTTCATGTAATAGCTGAGCTTGAAATGTTGCATGGCTTTTCAGAAGTTCAAGGGTCACTGGCTCATCACAAGCAAAAAAAATTATTTTGCAAAAGGAGGATCCATGAAATCCAAATTCATATCCATTCTTCAGTTGAGCACTCAAAACAATATTTTTCTTACACAATAATTAAAAATTACAATAAAAATATATAAAACATAAATTTTATTTTATTTCACAAATGTGCTAAATACAGAGATTAATGAAACTACAAGTGAAAAATGATTAATTTCTCTTTTATTAAATATATATTTTTTAGTGTTCATTAGTCGACCCAAGTTATTTGGAATGATTACAAAATTTGCAGGTAGTGGAAATAACTTGTAATATCCATGTTTCTACCAAGTAATTCAGGTATTATTCAATTTACTGATTTAGTGACTATAATTATGTTTTACTATTTCATGAAAAGGATGATGCAAAAGTTACTAGAAGAACTTTCAGATTTATAATCATATTACTTTCCTTCATAAACCAAAATGTAGATGCTTACCAAATGTCTCCACAGGTGCTTGCTCATCCAAGGAACTTCCACTGGCACTAAGGGGAGTGCACTCGTTGAAGAGAGAGGTTGCAGAATGACCCAATGGAGAAAGGGAATCACTATAGTCTTCCCATTCTGTTTCACAAATATTCAAGGCGCAGCTATCAGCAATATCAGGAGTCACAGAAGACCAATTTGAACACTTGTCTGAGGAATGATTCTTCAGTGTGACTCATGGATTAAAGCATCTAGCAAGCCACTGTTACGTGGTGAAAGACAGCCTAATTCAACTGTCCCAGTTGGTGGAGACTGGATAAAAGCATCAACTTTCTAAAGTAAAGGTTGTGGGGAAGACGATGTTCCCCTGCTACCTAAATCAGTTTTATGTATATTGGAGTGAAGGGAGCTCCAACTTCACAGCCCCACAAGTGGACTTAGAAGCAGAGAAATTGCCATTAGAAAGGGTGTGGCTACCCTGTAGTATGCCAAAACACTCCGAGGTTTGGGGACTAGGATCAGGATCTAGTGGAAAGGACAGCCCAAAAGAACTCATTTTTCACACTTCCACTGCAACCAGAAAATAACGGCACTGATTCTCGAAGACGCTTCTGTCTCTGAATTGGTGGCATGAAGCTAGAGTATGTAGAACCCAGACCTTTCTTCAGGACGGTGTTTTCTGTAATATCAGGAAGTTCGGGGACATAAGGTAGGACAGCCTGATTGGCCTTTAAACTATCAAATAAAACATCTGGTATCTTATAACCATTGGCCTGCAAAAGATCATGATGGCCCTTATCCCCACTATTAATTCCATTGATGCAATGGCATTGAGACTCTTGCAATGCCTGGAAAGACACTTCTGGAGGATAAAGTGGTAAACCAGTAATTTTTTACTTCATTATCCGTTCGACCTGGTAACTGGCAGAAGGAATAATATTATCTTAGATAAAGATAAGAAAGACACCTATAATTAATGAACCACCAGAGAAAACACATAGTTTAAAACAGATGAAATGACAAAAGTCACAAACACAGAGATGGTGACTATCAATAATTTACAACAGATGAAATGACAACCCAAAAAGGTTACATAGTTCTCCCTGTTAGGTTTGGTGCTCCGAGTGCCAATCCGGATTGTATTTATGTCTGATTCATAAATACGAGTAATTTTATTTTCCATAATATTACTAATTTAATGGTAGCACCCTTGTCTTTTATACACATATTCGGTTTAATTATGATTAGATATCTGATTCCGATTAGACAAAAGCTAAATTTGGTTTAGTGATACGTGTCTATTAGACAAAGACCATATGATTTACAGTATAGTGCGCAGTTACAACGTAGTTTGTATTTGACATTGGGAAACGCATTATTAGTTGTATATCCTTAAATAAAGTTCCTGGTCAAGATTTACTAACACGGGTCGGTTAGTAAAATCCGCTGAGACCAGTAAATGTCGTATATCGTGACTTGGTCCGATGGTTTATCCCAGTGAACCATGAGTCTCGGGAGACTCGTATAGACATGTAGGTGTTTATTTGATAAGACACTGAACGACTCACTGAAGGTTTCCTAATAGATGGTACACCAACGTCAATAGGAACCTTCTCGAGTTGAGCGAGCATAGTGGTCATTCGACTTGAGATACCACAGTGAGATATATGAGTTATCCTCCATACTTTGATGGCAGTCACGTCAACGATCTATCCATGATCAGACCTCCGCATGTTCGTTGGGTGTGGACTGATGCTCATGATATCCAGTGCGTATCAAGATAGGATCCGTCAGTCCTGTGTACATGGCATAGGCATCCTCACGTGTTTATGATCTAGTAAATCAATGGCCATGGAATAACATCGGAAACCAGTTCCGAGTGTTATTTCGTGATCGTAAATTGAAAGTCGACTGTATTATACCGAACGGATTGGGTGTTCTCATCTATATCCCAGGTATAATACGGATGTCCTGTGATGGAGGGATTATACGTATGCAATGACCTCGGCTTGCATAGTTTAGCGAGATTATCCGTGGTCGTCATAATCCATGAGTGGGTGGATTATGGACATGAAATTGGATTTCGTGACGGATAAACCTAAACTTAGAGAGTCCCACAATATGAAGTGTACTCGTTGAGCACTTGGGCAACTCGATATGAATAATACGGATTATTCATTATACTTCACTGGATTAAATAAGTTAATTCGGATCGTTTAATCGTTAAACGATAAACACATGCTTTAGGGAATTTTTGTCCGTTAATAATTATTGTGTAGTTATACTTGATACATAATACGATTAGATACACATTAATTATTCGTTATATGAGATTTTGACACATGCCATGAATATATGTATTTATTATTTAATGTAAATAAAAATACATATATGTTTATTATTTAATTATCTAGTTATTTAAATGTTAAATAATTAAATAATTAAATTTTCAAACTTTTTCCAATTTTCATTATGCATTTGATACATGGTGATATTTTATTGGAGCATTTGGCATGTATTAAATAAGCTTTATATGTCTGCCAATTAGATTGGTTAAATATAAAGTTATAATTGAATTTATTTGATAAATTTTCAAATGGACAATTTTGCCCCTTGACTCCCTATTTCGTTTTTATATAAAAAGGAGAGAGAAAATTTGTTTCATCATCTTCCTCATTTGTTGCTCACTGCCGAGAGTTCCTTAAAATGGGTTTGGGAATTTTATTTCTAAATCTATGTAGAAAACAAAGGAAAAATTCAAGAAAAAATGCTTAGAAATTGAAGATTAAAAGGTAATCCTTAATCCCTAAGCTTGGAAATTTATTTTTATGTTTTCTTGAATACTTAGAAATGTTCTAGGGTTTGCTTTGTTGTGAAAAATTGGGGCTTTTGGTAGTGGATGATGAAATTGGAAATATAGCATGTGTGGAGTATTTAAGGATGGAATTAATGTAATTTCATTCCAATTTTGTTCAAATTATTGTTGGACATTTTTGTTGTCATTCTAGAGTTATTGATCCACTCTAAGATAGCCTAATGTTCTTTGGTTGCTTCATGTGGTGGATTTTGATTGGTGTTGATTAATTTGATTAATCTTGTAAAATTGGATTTAAAGCATGCAAATTGGAAAATTCTGTTCTGGATCAGATCTGGTAGAACTGGAATTTTTGTGATGATTTGGATGTCTTATGAATGTAATGGATGTGTTTTTGGAGTTGGCACAATTGCCGGAAAGTGTTTCCGACTTGAAATAAGCGAAAACGGCCAAAAACGGCGTTACCAGGTGGATTTTGAGCCAATCGGGTGACGACTATGAAAACAATGATTCTGTCACTGTTTGGGCAGCCCATGAACTTCCCCGACACTATTGGATCTGACTTGGGCAGTTTTCATAAGGTTCGGGTAGTATGTTTTGTCGAAAACGCGTTTTGCGTCATTTTGCGGAAAAACAGTTTTCGTAAAAGTTTCGCGAGTTTTCAACAAGTTTATGTTAATATTTGATATTGAATATATTAGTTTAGGTGAAATATGAATAAATTATTCATATTAGATATTGAATAATTTATTTGGTATTTTGAAAAAGTTTTAAAATACGATTTCGCCCGAACCCGCGCTTCCGCTGCGTCCTGACCCCAAAACCCCAAACAAAATGGTATCAGAGCAGGTCTGATGCTTCATCCATTACATTATTCATGCTTGATATTTGATATATAATCCAATTTTAATGTTCGCACATGCTAGGAATCTAGATATGTTTATTAACTATTCGGTTCTACGCTAACGAATGTGTACCGGAAATTTAATTGTTAAATTAAGTTATATTTTCTATAGGTAGAATTGGAATGTTTAGAAAATGATTTAGATTAAAATTCTGCATTTGATGTAGATTAAGACTTCCGTAGGAAAATCCTCGCTTTTAAATATGGCTGTAAAGTAATGTGTATTGGATACATGTTTCTTAATCCGCCTTGTCAGTACGGATGCAAATGATTTCCTGATGCTATAATTGTATCGTGTCAAAGCTGTGCAGTTATGGCGGATGGTAGTTCATTTGCGCCGGTAGAACTTATTGATAAGAGATAAATTCAAGTGAAAGTGGAAATCCTGAACGTGCCAAAGTTGTCAGGACTATATCGGTAGCTTGAGTTTTTCATTGACAAGTGTAGCCTTGATACGCCTCCCTGTGAACGTGCCAAAGCTGTCACAGCGAGAAACGGTCAGGAATGAAATCAGGAGTCACTGGTGAGTGATTGATAATGAGTTGTCTACCTAATGAATATACGTAGGCGAGAACGTGCCAAAGCTGTGAGTCGAAATATATTCATGGGATCATACTCTCACTATGGCATTCGATTTAATTATTGAATTCCCGTTGTCCGTTGCGGATTACGGTATTACGTAAAGTAGTGGAAGACACTGCTGGGTTTAAAATCCATAACTTAAGCGGTGTGTAATATTATGGAATTTTCTGCTTCGTTTTCCTTATATTCTATATTGCTTATAGAATTTTACTTCTAATCCACTGCATGTCTATTATTAGAATAGATTTTCTGACTTTACTTATGGATGCATAATTCTAGAACAAGTTCTAGAAAGACAGTAGACTTAGATATAGTTAGATTAGTTTAAAACCATCGAACTGTTGTTCCGATTTTCTTGGAAAATCAAGATGGTTTGTGACTTAGTTTCTAAGTCACGTTAGGTAATCTAAATGGATATCTGGTTTAGGATATTAGTCTAGTTATAACTGTTTCTTATGCAGTAAGAATTGACTTGAATAGTTCATGTCTCGAAATTCTTGACTGGCGATAAGAAAACCCATTTATTAGTAGTAGTTATCTTATAATGACGTTTCTTAGCTTTAGTGACTTTTAGAAGTCACGTGTCTGACACAGTTTGCTAGTCAATCATTTGCAAATTGTTGTGAATAATTGAACGCAAATTATAAAGCTAAAGAAATGAGATGTGTATAGTTGTGTATAGAGAATATCGATTCTCACAATACGACAACTGTAGATATTGGATACCGGATCTTTCGTCTAGTTATTTAAAATAATGTTCAATAACTGTTTTGATATTTGATATCAGAACTTGTGACTATTGGATAGTTACTTGTTTTGTATAAACAGTTGTTATATATTTTAAAGTAACTAGTAGTGTCATTAATGAAAGATAAACATGAAGAAAAATATTCGGTAAAGTAAATAACTTAGAACTGTGCTTTATGAGATTTTATCATAAAAGCATTAGATGTTTGTTCCGTATGGTTAATGATGGTCTGATATGAGATCACACCACATATCCTTATCCGTTTAATGAATATTGTATTCAAGAAGTGATTAAATCTCATTTAACCGATGATTGTCATTGGACCGCAGATTTATTAAACTAATGCTTTGGAAGTATGTAGTTTAATGAATTAGAAATTATCTTGTATAGTTTTATTTACTTCATAACTCAGTTAATGAATTGTCATGACTCAGTTACGTGTTTCTAATAGAGATCATATTGAATGTCTTGAATTGTTCAAGAACTGTCAATATGTTTCTAATGAAACTCGGATAGAATATTTTGAATAGTTCAAAGATATTTTATCTGTAGTGTCGAAAACTATATCCTTAAAAATTCATTGCACGTCTTTGAATTGTTCGAAGATGTTTGATTTGATCAAACGCATGAATTTAAGGCAATTAGTTCTATAGTTATTTAATAAATGTGATTCTTATTCAGTATTAAACTTCGCGATTCCATTTTGATGGAATTGGTCAGTGGGAGTTATTGAATCTTATATGATTTGATTCGTTAATATTGAGTGTTACCGAATTGGTTTTCAATTCCTTGGGGTTATGCTCCAGTAACACTAATTCATCTCTTTAATTTAGGTTCCATTCGATTCTACAGTTATATATATGATATGTATAGTAGAAAATTTGAATCTTGAAAAGTTTGAGATTTGAAACTTTCTTTATATAATAGTTATATAATTGAAAGTACTTGTGCCTCGGAGGTGCGAGTGAAAAGTTTATCATTTATTCTATTTAATGGAATATTGTATTCTATTTGATAGAATATTTTTTCTACGATCCTGAGTAATAAAATTATTTTATTACTTTGTATGTTAACATTGGATGTTGACGATTGCAGAAAGAATTTGACTTAGTGAAGTCAAATGTGAGAATGATAAACTGTAATGGAATTGTGTAATTAATAAGATGAAAAGACCCTTAGACAACTTCCGTATAAGTTTAATAGGATGTCAGAATCATTTACAAAGTATTCGATACTTAATGATTCTGTTGTTTTCTTATCGAAGAAAATTATCCTATAACTTATAGTGAGAGCGATATTTGATATCGATTCTGGAACTTGCCATTGAACCATAGATCTAAAATTGTTCATGGCTTACGACGATCAAGTTTTGAATTTGATTAGGCTTTCGTTATGAATAGTTCATAAAATGTGCAAATTGTTTGCGCAGCAAAAGCATAGTGAGCTTGATAATGGTTTGACCTTCATAGTATGACGGTGAGAAAGGTTATGCTCAGTAGTCTATTGTAGATTCTGAAAAAACTTGTCTTTTGTCGCGCTGTTTGGACAATTAAGAATCTGTTGGTTAATGTCGATATTAAACCGTTGTGTTTTGGATAAAGAATGCAAAGTGGCGTTCTTGAGTGATTTCTTCGAATTAGAAATTCGTTGTGATTTCTTTGTTTGAAGAATTCGTTCTGGAATGGCCCTAAAGTTTGTATTCTGCTAAGATCACAGTTTGATATACTAGCTTATGGAGCCTATTGTAGACTCAGATAAGCTTTCCGGAAATTCGTGCTCTCTGATTTTGATACAGTCAGATTGTCTGGTTTTATCGAAGTATGGAGAATACATATTTGTCAGTAGGGTCAGTGGGAGCGTACAAATTTCTTTCTAGTATTATATATCCTAAGTCTTCTTTTCTCAGTGTAATCAGTGGGAGTAGTCTTTGATATATTTGATATAAGGTTTTATATAAGATATAAAACTAAGAGACTTGTGAGATACTCTCATTAGTCGCATATTAGATACGATCTAATAAATGACACAGTAAGACTATCTGTATGACAGCTAGTATAACTGTTTGACAGTTAACGTGTCTTTTATATATAGTATTCATCTTTCGTAGATGATGATTCCTTTGTCGAAAGATAGATTGATTGGAATGTCTAATCAATCTTATACATCATGGGATGATAGCGTGTTGAATATTATATTATGTGCGATTAAAGATATCAATTTAATTGTAATTGTTACGAGTTATTTTGATATGCTACATACCATATGATGGATCTTGAAACATGTTCTTTGTGATCTTTAAGATATTAAAAACGAGTTTCTTATTCATGGAGAATTTAGTCAGCAACCATAAGGTCAGATTAGTTTTGATCCTAATTATGACATTAGATGGTCTATGTCGTATAAAGTCAGAAAAGATGCAGTGAGAGTGTAACTGTTGATTCTACTATATTAGTCGAATCAGTTGCAATTTTTTGAAGTATTGACTTATGAAGTTGCATGGTGACCTCAATGATTAGAAGTTTTGATATTAGTTTTGTACTTGTGGTTGTCTTATAATATTTGGATTTGATTTCTAAATACATAGACAACTTAGCAACTAAAGCGCAATACTGATATAGCGTCTGAGTCATATTAATGTGGAATATGATTCTACAAAATATGAATGATGTTGTTTAAGGAAAACGGTTGGGTTTGTTTGACAGACTCGGTTTGATAAAGCAGGCTCACTCGTTGTTACCTACATCTTGAGTGCTGGTGAGCTCTTGAAGGCCACGGTATATGATACACATTGAGATATGTATATGATACTGGGGATTGGTACTAGAGCAAGTGGGAGAAATTGTTAGGGTTGGTGCTCCGAGTGCCAATCCGGATCGTATTTATGTCTGATTCATAAATACGAGCAATTTTATTTTCCATAATATTACTAATTTAATGGTAGCACCCTTGTCTTTTATACATATATTCGGTCTAATTACGATTAGATATCTGATTCCGATTAGACAAAAGCTAAATTTGGTTTAGTGATACGTGTCTATTAGACAAAGACCATAGGATTTACAGTATAGTGCGCAGTTACAACGTAGTTTGTATTTGACATTGGGAAACGCATTATTAGTTGTATATCCTTAAATAAAGTTCCTGGTCAAGATTTACTAACACGGGTCGGTTAGTAAAATCCGCTGAGACCAGTAAATGTCGTATATCGTGACTTGGTCCGATGGTTTATCCCAGTGAACCATGAGTCTCGGGAGACTCGTATAGACATGTAGGTGTTTATTTGATAAGACATTGAACGACTCACTGAAGGTTTCCTATAGATGGTACACCAACATCAATAGGAACCTTCTCGAGTTGAGCGAGCATAGTGGTCATTCGACTTGAGATACCACAGTGGGATATATGAGTTATCCTCCATACTTTGATGGCAGTCACGTCAACGATCTATCCATGATCAGACCTCCGCATGTTCGTTGGGTGTGGACTGATGCTCATGATATCCAGTGCGTATCAAGATAGGATCCGTCAGTCCTGTGTACATGGCATAGGCATCCTCACGTGTTTATGATCTAGTAAATCAATGGCCATGGAATAACATCGGAAACCAGTTCCGAGTGTTATTTCGTGATCGTAAATTGAAAGTCGACTGTATTATACCGAACGGATTTGGTGTTCTCATCTATATCCCAGGTATAATACGGATGTCCTGTGATGGAGGGATTATACGTATGCAATGACCTCGGCTTGCATAGTTTAGCGAGATTATCCGTGGTCGTCATAATCCATGAGTGGGTGGATTATGGACATGAAATTGGATTTCGTGACGGATAAACCTAAACTTAGAGAGTCCCACAATATGAAGTGTACTCGTTGAGCACTTGGGCAACTCGATATGAATAATACGGATTATTCATTATACTTCACTGGATTAAATAAGTTAATTCGGATCGTTTAATCGTTAAACGATAAACATATGCTTTAGGGAATTTTTGTCCGTTAATAATTATTGTGTAGTTATACTTGATACATAATACGATTAGATACACATTAATTATTCGTTATATGAGATTTTGACACATGCCATGAATATATGTATTTATTATTTAATGAAAAAAATACATATATGTTTATTATTTAATTATCTAGTTATTTAATGTTAAATAATTAAATAATTAAATTTTCAAACTTTTTCCAATTTTCATTATGCATTTGATACATGGTGATATTTTATTGGAGCATTTGGCATGTATTAAATAAGCTTATATGTCTGCCAATTAGATTGGTTAAATATAAAGTTATAATTGAATTTATTTGATAAATTTTCAAATGGACAATTTTGCCCCTTGACTCCCTATTTCGTTTTTATATAAAAAGGAGAGAGAAAATTGTTTCCATCATTCCTCATTTGTTGCTCACTGCCGAGAGTTCCTTAAAATGGGTTTGGGAATTTTATTTCTAAATCTATGTAGAAAACAAAGGAAAAATTCAAGAAAAAATGCTTAGAAATTGAAGATTAAAAGGTAATCCTTAATCCCTAAGCTTGGAAATTTATTTTTATGTTTTCTTGAATACTTAGAAATGTTCTAGGGTTTGCTTTGTTTGTGAAAAATTGGGGCTTTTGGTAGTGGATGATGAAATTGGAAATATAGAGCATGTGTGGAGTATTTAAGGATGGAATTAATGTAATTTCATTCCAATTTTGTTCAAATTATTGTTGGACATTTTTGTTGTCATTCTAGAGTTATTGATCCACTCTAAGATAGCCTAGAATTGTTCTTGGTTGCTTCATGTGGTGGGATTTTGATTGGTGTTTGATTAATTTGATTAATCTTGTAAAATTGGATTTAAAGCATGCAAAATTGGTGAAATTCTGTTCTGGATCAGATCTGGTAGAACTGGAATTTTTGTGATGATTTGGATGTCTTATGAATGTAATGGATGTGTTTTTGGAGTTGGCACAATTGCCGGAAAGTGTTTCCGACTTGAAATAAGCGAAAACGGCCAAAAACGGCGTTACCAGGTGGATTTTGAGCCAATCGGGTGACGACTATGAAAACAATGATTCTGTCACTGTTTGGGCAGCCCATGAACTTCCCCGACACTATTGGATCTGACTTGGGCAGTTTTCATAAGGTTCGGGTAGTATGTTTTGTCGAAAACGCGTTTTGCGTCATTTTGCGGGGAAAAACAGTTTTCGTAAAAGTTTCGCGAGTTTTCAACAAGTTTATGTTAATATTTGATATTGAATATATTAGTTTAGGTGAAATATGAATAAATTATTCATTTAGATATTGAATAATTTATTTGGTATTTTGAAAAAGTTTTAAAATACGATTTCGCCCGAACCCGCGCTTCCGCTGCGTCCTGACCCCAAAACCCCAAACAAAATGGTATCAGAGCAGGTCTGATGCTTCATCCATTACATTATTCATGCTTGATATTTGATATATAATCCAATTTTAATGTTCGCACATGCTAGGAATCTAGATATGTTTATTAACTATTCGGTTCTACGCTAACGAATGTGTACCGGAAATTTAATTGTTAAATTAAGTTATATTTTCTATAGGTAGAATTGGATGTTTAGAAAATGATTTAGATTAAAATTCTGCATTTGATGTAGATTAAGACTTCCGTAGGAAAATCCTCGCTTTTAATGCGCATCAATAAGATAAGATCTGAAATGAAGGGGTGGGCAAAAAAACCGACCGACCGAACTAAACCAAACCGCAAACCGAATCAAACCGGACCGAATTTACGGTTTTTTTTTCTAACGGTTCGGTTTGCGGTTCGGATTGGCCCACCCCAAACGGTTTACGGTTCGGTTCAGGAGCTAATCTGAACCGCACCTGTTAAACCGAACCGAACCGTTATAATAATAAAAAATAATATATTTTTATAAAAAAATTTATATTTATATTTTATTTTTATTATATGTTTTCTTTTTTATTCTATTTTTTATTAATATATTTATTTGTTAATATATTTATTCTTCAATTTATTTGTTAATATTTTTATTCTTAAATTTTTTATTTTATGGTAGCATCATTATTCTTGAAAGTAAGATGTTGAATTTGTCTCTTAATTAGAATGATAGTAGCATCATTATTCAAGGTAATTTTTAAAAAATACAAGAATTAATTGTGCCTCATTTTTCAATCCGTAATGGAGTGCATGTGTTCCTTGGAGTCACAGCTTACACCCTAGCACTTCATACTATTTGTTGGATAGACTATTTTTTTTTTAATCTTCACTTAAGTGGATGAAAATTTGTTTTAAATATAATAATTCGTAAACCGAACCGAACCAATCTGTAAACCGCTGGTTTAAAAAAATTTCAATCCGAACCAAACCGTTATTTAATGGTTTGGTTTGAGAGGTAAAAAATCTGAACCGTAAAATATGGTTTGGTTCGGTTTTTAGCAAAAACCGAACCAAATCGAACCGCGCCCACCCCTAGTGTGGCCGATGGGAAAAGATTTGGGATTTGATTGTTAAGTATTGAGTTTGAATTAAAAACTGTATTTTTTATAAGAATTTATGACATGTTTTGATTAAGTTCAGATCGGATAATTTTACGGTGAGATTTTCAAAATTTCCCCAAAAAAAAAAAAAAAAATTGCATTGTGGAAGCTTAATTGTTATGCAAGAAATTAATAAATATTGGACACTGAGTGTGTTGAAATTTTGAGTGTTTCAGAGCACCTCCCATTTAGGTAATAATAAGCATTCCAACAATTGTATTCTTTTTTCTTTTTCTTTTACAATTTTTTTTTTTGAATTTTCCCTTTAAATATCACAAAAATATAAACCAAACCCCTCCACCCCGACTCCTATCAGAGCAGAATTTATACCTCAAACCTCTCTTAAGAGGTCTTACTAGTTGAATTAACTAGCACTGAAATTAATTGTATAAATTCCTTATATTCAACTCTAATGAAAACTTCCCTACAAAATAGCTTTCATGTTCTGCCCTGTAAGTAATCGTCTTCTTTTCTTTATTTTTAATAGTTTTCGAGGAAAAATAAATTAAAACTTATTAATAAAAGTATAATTTATATTTAAAATAATAATAAAAAATAGATCCCGTTATTTATTCATTAAGAAAAGAGGCCATTTTTTTAATAAAATAGTAAGAAATTAATAAGAGGTTCTTATTAAACACAGTTATGTTGGCCTGTTGTCGCTGATATTGTAAAAAAAAATACATTTTTAGGCGAGAATCGGGAGTTTTAATACAATTTTTATTACCTCTGAAATGCCTGTTTTTCAAAAATATTACCCCCTCTCTTTTATCTTTGGTATTCTTCACTGCTTCCTATAATCCTTGGTTCTTTCATGTCAATAAAAGGCCTGCATAAATTATGGAGAAAACAACAGTTGTTGTTTAAACCGCCGTGAAACAGTTGTTACGGCTAAATCAGGTTGTATATATTCTCATAAATAAGAGAGGAGATTTAGTTTATCATATATAATACCCTAGAATTACTTTTGAGTTACCATTTATATTTGATAATCTTGCCTCCTTCTCAGAAGAGAAGCAAAGCAACTTAAAACTTCCAAAGTGTCATTAGCTTCAATGGCACATAATTCCTCCTGCATGGCCTGAATCCACTTGGCTGTTAGTGGGTCTATTATATTAAGGTCAAGCTGATGGTAGTTTGGATAGATATAAGGTCTGCTTGGTAGTTCTTGGTAATAATCAAGAATATGGAGTGAACTACAAGGAGATGTTTGCTCCAATAGAAAAAATGACCAGTATCTACACAGTTTTAGCTATTGATTTTTCTCAAAATTGGGGCTTGCACCAAATGAATGTAAAGAATGTCTTTTTCTATGGTGATCTCAAGGAAGATGTTTATATGCGTCTTCCCACTAGATTATTTTCTACCCCTACTTCTGAAGTGTGCAAGCTACATCGCTCCTTGTATGGTCTCAAGCAGGCTACCCATGCATAGTATGAGAAATTTACGACTACCGTACAAAAATATGCTTTTCTCAAAAGCAAGTATGATGCATACTTATTTCTTTGCAAAACTGAGATTAGTGTCGTCATACTCTTGGTGTATGTTGACAACATAATCATCACAAGTAATGATTCAGGTCTGATCTCCGAGTTAAAGCAGCATTTATATGACTCATTTCATATGAAAGATATGGGCTCTCACGTATTTTCTTAGTCTAGAAATTACTGCTAATTTACATGGTATTTTCTCGTCACATCACAACACATAAATGCCCAGAACTTGGTAGCTGCTGCTGGTCTCAAGGATCTGTACCCCTTAATACTCTCATTGAACTTAATCTCAAGTTGCGTAAGGAAGAGAGTGACTTGCTATAAGACCCTACAGCATATCGTACTCTTGTTGGCAGCTTGGTCTACCTTACGATTACTAGACCTGATATCTCATATGCAGTCCAACAGGTTAGTCAATTCATGGCTTCTCCCCATCATCTCCATATGGCTGCAGTTCCAAGAATTATCCAGGGCACGTCTATGAGGGGACTTTTTTTTAATCCATCAGGTACTTCACTTGATCTTGTTGCATATAATGATGCTGATTATGGCGGGTGTACAGACACACGACGTTATACAACGAGTTGGTGGATGTTTCTTGGCCTTGTTCTTATTTCCGAGAAAAACAAGAAACAGGATCGTGTTTCTCTGTCCTCTATTGAGTTCGAATATAGGGCTATATGTCCCAAGCTTGCACTGAGATACATTGGCTGAGCTTGGATTCTCTTTACATGGTCCTACTTCTCTTTATGTAGATAATACCAGCGACATACAAAAAATTGATGCTCATGGACAAACCAGCATCAATTTGAAAGGGGGTGTCAATAATCAGGTGTTGTTTTAGGTTGTATATATTCTCATATATAACACCCTTGAATCACTCTGTAATTACTATCTACAACTCAAGTTACCATGTAATATAATTTGGCAATCTTGCCTATATAATGAAAGACCTTCTCGGATCATAACCAACTTTAAACCATTTTGATATTTCTTACTTGTCGACTGTAAAATATACTTCTCATTGTATGTGTAGTTGATATTTACCCCCTTTATGTAATCGATTTTGTCAGGAAGAAACTGATAAATACGTCTGCAGTCTTGTGCAATACCAAATTTCCTTGAAGACAATTTTTTTTAGGATAATCGTGATACCAGTAATTTTTTTAAAAACAGAATATTATGCAATATAGTATCAAAATGTCTAAAAATGAAAATAACTTAGGAGAATGATGCTTAGATGTATGTGTTGTTGTAGTGGAACATATATAGTTAGAAACGAAGAAATTTGAACGAAAACAAGTGTAACATTGATTGTGAAGAAGATAATAAAAACACTACTAAGATGGTTTGAACATCCATAACGTTGATCTTTAACTGTCCCAAATGAGAACAAATAATCAAACAATATTAAAAAAAAATCTAAATTGACAAGAACAAAAATCGTAAAAAAAGATAGTTATCGATCCAAAGACACAAGGTAGGATGTAATAGCAGAATAATAATATAGATACCCCCAATATTTCTTCTAATCATTTATTATTTCTCAAGTTTTAAACTAGTAAAATGATAATAGCCCTAAAATTTATTTTTTATTCTCTGTCCCCTTTCTCAAGAAGGACCATTTGACTTGGGATTTTATCACAACTCACAACCAATCCAAAGATGATCGACAAAAAAATGTTCAGGTTTTGCAAAACGCAGATCCACAGCCTCAGCATCACTGACTATACAAAAACAACTGAGAGAAAAAAAAAAAAAGCATCATAATTGAGGAGAGGTCTGAGTAATACGACTACATGAACCCTTTTGATGACACCAGTTACAATAACTTAATATTACAAACATATTAAAAGTGACCTTCAAAGTACATCTTAAGATCACTGTCACACTAACAGCCGCGAGTGTCCTGCGTAGCTAGGTAAGAAATTTGTGCTCACTTACTCACACTCAACAGCCGGCCACAGACAGGCATAGTTTCTGCATTAACAGGAAACTGCAGCTAGTTAATTAGTCAATGAAATCCATGACCATGAAGCCTCGAAATCATAACATGGTTGAACAAAAACAAATGCTAAAGTCAGTCCCACTGACAGTATTTGCAATAGGCCAATAGCTCTCGAACTCAATGGGAAGCATATAACATGCACATTCATGAGCAAGTTTCCAACATGCCACAGCATCCATAGAAATTACCTGTCATCACGTATACTTCTATTTCCTCATGCATCATCATGCAACCCACCAGGGATTTTTAAAAAAAAATAACTATACACCTTATTACAACAGTTCACTCAAACTAAAATACTGAGCGTCAAGCAATTATATTTTGTAGTGATACCTGTTCACTTTCATTTCACATTGGGTTAATTTCTTTTTACCCCAAATGCTTTGACTATCTTAAACCCACCCCAATTACTGTTCAAAAGATTAAAGTAAACAGGGGTCGCATTGATGAAATTCTTTATCAAACTTTTTTTCCCTCAAAGTTGGGTTGGGGGGAGGGGGCGTTCATGTTGTCAATAAGTTGGGGATGGGTTGACAACAATCAAAACATCTAGGGGTAAATAGAAATTAACCCGAGTTTAAGCTTACCAACACACACTGTAAGCATATTCTCTCAGCCAAGACTTCAGTGACATAAGCTTAATTTTTTATACCACATTTAATTTCTTCATGTTTAACACTTCAACTCTGCAATTTAAACCATAGTGGCAAAATGTAAATGATTTTTTCAACATTTTCTCTCTTTCTAGATACATTCACTCCATCTTGGGGGCTAAAAAAAAGAAGAAGAAGAAGCTTGTTCAAGAAGGAAGTGATAAAATGGTAGAATTGATCTACAAAGTTAACAAACAGGTTGAAGAAATAAGAAAATATATCAATCATAAAAAAATTTAATATTGACTTGAGAATGCAAAAATTCGTCTCAACATAAAATATTACAAAATGTCTAATGGATCTTTGCATAATAACAAGAGACTCAAACCTATTATGAGCATAATTCAGTCATAAAGATCATTAAACAAAAAATAGCTTATCCACTAACCAAAAGACAGTTGTGATTTATGAATTACTTTGTATGTTTAAAGGTGGGCTATTTGTCTTAATATAGAATAAAACAGTTTGCATAAAAATAAAAATAAAAGCAATTCATGAAAAATCAAAGAGTTGTTAAAAGTTCAAACTTGAAACTCGAAACTTTTAGCAGATAATTGCATAGTTTTGGCAAAAATATTTCATATATAGTTTGTTGTCTACGATAAGCATCAATAAGAAAATTCAGAGTCATAAAACAACATATTTCATTGTTAAAAGTTCATAAATAAAGAAATAACGAGTGGGATTCTGACCTTTGACAGGGCCCAGGTTGGCAATACATTCTTTTCACCAATCCACATACTTTAAACATCAGCCAAAATAACCTCGGCATTTCAGTGATCCACATAAGCATTTATTTTTCTTATGGGCTTCATAATTACCCTCATCTGACCTGGAAATCCCATAATCATATGTCAACTCTGTCATGGGGGGAACATGTCTCATTGCAAAAAAAGCAATATGGATGAATGATTCATTGTTGTATTCAAATATAACTGGCTGCCAGAAGACATTTGGAGAGCAACTGTGATTCATAAATCGAGTAACATTCCCAACATTCTTGGCACTTACGACTAGGGGATATGGGATGTCACATTCCTCAGTAGTGTCATTAGAATCGTCATCTTCTATTAACCCAGGTTCATAATTCCACTTGAATGAGTCATAAGTACGGGTTGTATCAAAAACATAATCATCATTACTGCCTTCCACATCCTGCCTTGCCTTAACTTTGTCTACTACTTCACCTGCATATTCACAAATGAAAGTACCAGCACGAATAGGATCCAAAGATCGCAGTCCCCAACCCCTATCCTTCGTTTTAAACACCTCCAACCGAACCTTGAGACCAGTCTGAGACACTCTGTTTTTGCAATCACGAGGGCATGGGCAGGAGGAACCACATTCGTATATCAATGGCTTCCGGCTTACTAGGACCCCATTGGCAGTATATGGAAAATCACCCACATTTTTCTGAATGCAAGAGCAATTTAGATTGCCTGGGCTGCATGCACTACGACAGTTGCAGCCAAAAGAAGGCTGAGTTAATCTGAATGACTTTGAATACTTAACTGTGGTAAAATAAGTGAAATAAGAAGGCCCTTTCTCATCATCAACAT
This sequence comes from Zanthoxylum bungeanum, assembly GCA_019454045.1. Taxonomy (NCBI): domain Eukaryota; kingdom Viridiplantae; phylum Streptophyta; class Magnoliopsida; order Sapindales; family Rutaceae; genus Zanthoxylum; species Zanthoxylum bungeanum. The sequence goes on from SKCR01046449.1 coordinate 32,807, forward strand.
CATTTATAAGTGCAACAGGTACAGACTCGGCCCCAGAAGAAAGGTCTGGAAGAATAAGTCCTACCCTCCCAGATAATTCGTCCTTCCACCTCTGAATCAATTTCCAAACAGAAAATGCACTAGGCTGCCCAGGTATTCTCACCAATTTATACTTGAAAATATTACAACCTGATTTCCCCTTTTCAGTCCATGATTCTTGAACTGAATAAATTCCATCATATATATAGACCTTTGAAGATTGATTAATAGCATCTTTCATCCCCCGAATGACTCGTACTTCGCTGGCTCGACGCAAGCTCCTTTCTAAAGCAAGATTACCCCTTTCAAGCTTCTGATCAGCTGCTTGTTCACCCTTCCTATTGGCATTCCCACCTTGGCCACTATATATCAGGACATCACTATCTTCAGCAGCATCGTCATAGCCTCCAGCCGATATAATGCTTACAGCCACTGGTTCTTCCTCTAAATCACCCCTCATATTCATATAATCAATTCCAGCCATGGACTGGGAATGCAAACCGACCAAACACATCTCCATCCGAAAGAAGAAAATATCACCAATTCCACACCTGGAACAACTCCAATTCTCTTCCTCATATTGGTACGTACTCCTTTGCTCATCAATATATTGCTGGCTTTCAAATCAGGACGCTTAATCAACCCAGGAGTAGACTCCTTAGCATCCTCAATCTGACTGATTCTTCTTCTAAGTGCATCAAATCTCATCAGCACATTAAGAACAACTTGCCTATTACCATCATCTCGCTCGAAATCACTAATCCCCACAGCAAAATCCAAGTCCTGAACATTTTTGGGCCTCTTTTTCTTGTAACTAGAAGCGCGACGTTTTTTCCCATCAAGTAACCCGTCTTCTTTCCCAACAGAAGACCCTACATCACCATTAGACCCATCCACAAAATTAACATCCGTTGATCTAAATGACCGAATGGGGGTAGCAAACGACGCAGGAGGAGTCTGTGTGCTGTTTTGGTTGACGTCAGGAGTAAGTTCTGGCGCACTAAATGGGTAAAACGGGGAAAACCCAGGTGGGAAAGGGCCAGAAGGAGGTGCACAAACAAAAGGAGGTGCTTGAGGACCTGATGGTAACACTGGTTTTAAACTACGCAAAGGCTTTACATCTAAAACTTTAGATTTGTCTAAAGGAGCTGAAGGAACAGTGCCTTCCATCACAAAACCTAACTGAAAAACACACTAATAAAGCTTATATTCAACAAACCCAACCCAAAATTAAATCCACTAAAGCGTTCTGTGTTCACAAACCCATTTCCCTGCAGTCGCCGAATTTTAATTTTTCCCTGCAAAAACAAAGATCAAACAAGTTTTACATGGTCTCAAAGAACATGCAGCTTAACTGAAGATCTAATTAACGAATATGAAAATGATTTGCAGATCAAAAGTAAGAGCATTTTTACCTCCGAGGATTTCATGGACTCTTGATAGCAAGGGTTTGAAGTGAGAGATTGTCAACCAAGTCCATTGAAATTTTGTTTGCTCTCGTCCAGTGCGTCTCCCTTTTTAGTTCGTACGCTTGGAATTTGTTCCTTTTCTCTCGACAAACACGTGCTTCATCTATCGGTCTCGAGTCTTCTTTTTTCATCATTTCTAATTTGTTATATAGGGATGACAAAAAAATTCCTCGTGAGAATGGTTCGAGATATAATTATTGGAAACGGGTATGCATAATTTTTATGTTGTTCTATATTTCCATGAATTTAGGAAATTTTACTTGTATTGTATTATTTGATCTACGTATCAAAACTGATAACATTTAAGATTATGTATGATTATACATAAAATAATCTTTTTTGTCTCTCTTTACATCTATTGTAGTAAATTCTCTAAATATGTGTATATATATATAATATGGATGCAAGGAGGGTCATGTCCCTTGAGTATTGGTATTTGGGAAAGACACTAACATGTAGGGACATGACCTCTAGAATTGAAAGAACATGCCTTTAGACTCCAAAGGGCTTAAGGAATGGGTATAACCCTTAGGAGAGTTACACCTCAAACCAAAGGGTGCCCTCAAAGACACACTTTCATGTATTTATAAAGAAGCTTTATTGTTCATTAAAAGGATCCAAAAATTTACAAAGTCTCATGTCACATTTTTGTTTTGGAGTCAAGAGAGAGATTTTATCATTGTCCTAGTTCAAGATCTTGTTCAGGTGTGCCCCTTGAACAAGAGGCATCCAAGTTATCGTGAGAGGACGTTAGCCACAAAATCCGTAGAACACCGAGACGGTCTAATAAGTTATTAAGGACAGAGAGAACTCGACTTGGATTTCCTGTATCTTCAATGTTTTACCAGGTTCTTCTTATTATCTAAAGTTTTAGGGCTTATGGTTTAATATTGATATGTTAGTATAAATTTACTTTCTTTGTTGAATACTGATTTTGATGTTTCAGATTTGTTTTTATGCATGTTGATTTCGTTTAATAGCACTAATTCTACAACAATCTTAAGAACTTATTATAATTTAAGTGTTGTTACATGAAAATTCGCAAGTATTAATAAGAATTTTTCTGGAAAATGTATTATGTGCATGAAAAATATGCATGGGCGTTCGAACGTCTGACGAACGCGTAGGTAAAATTTTGAATTTTCATAAGAACGTTCGAACGCGTATTCAAACGCAACTCGAATGCAAGTCTTCTACCTAAAAATGTTCGAATGCGTATTCAAACGCATCACGAACGTAAACCCACTGGAACGTTTTGTTTGAACGCGTTTTCGAACGCTACAAGAACGTAAACTCTCTAGAACGTTTTGTTCGAATGCGTTCTCGAACGCTACACTAACGTGAACTCTCTGGAACACTTCATTCGAACGCTACACGAACGTGAACTCACTGGATAGTTTCGTTCGAACGAAGAAACAAACGCGACACTAACGAATTAATCCTGGAATTAAGTTTAGATTAAAATAGACTTAGATTAATATATATTATAATAATATTAACTTAGTAAAATCATATATTGTATTAAAATAATCTTGGTAGTATAGATTTAAGTTAATATTATGATGTTCAATTATCACAAGTATACACATAGTCATAGAGTTGAAATTTAATTGTGTATTGCATACTTGGTTGAGAATTAAAAGTGTAATCTTACACAAGTAATTCCGTCCAAGCTTAATTGAATGATATACATATACACATACATATATGCAAATATTAAATATTGTGTTGTGAAATTAAAAGTGTAATACTAAGTTTGAATGTCTAAGAGATTCTATTGAGAAAGTGTTTAAAGGATCTTCTGTCAAAAAAGCGATAAAAGCCTAAGGATCTTATGTCAAAAATGCGATAAGAGCCTAAGTGGTCAGAGATTTAAGTGGTTACTCCAGACCCCCCTCGTCCTCTAGGAATATTCATTTACTTACTTATCATAAGAAACCTTAGTCGTAAATTCAAGGATTTGTATTAATTAGTACTATTGTCCAATATAACGACGATTTGATACTTAGTATATCACTTGAACAAGATCATTCGTTGATCGTTGTACAATTTGTCTTTTGTAGACTTATTGATCGCTGTTGGTTTTCCAGTTACACATGGCTAGCGGAAACATCACAGTACCGGTCGTTCATGGAGAAAAACCAAAAAAGTTTGGTGGAGCAAACTTTAAACAGTGGCAGATAAAAATATTGTTCTACCTTAAACTCTATAGTTGGTTAAGTACCTCAAAGATCATTCGGGTACTGTGGAGGGAGAAACGGAAACAGCCAAGCAACTGTAAGAAGAGACATGGTCGTCAGACGACTTCTTGTGCAAGAACTACCTCTTGGGACGACTTGACAATACCCTGTACAATGTGTACCAAGGCATGATATATGTGAAGATTATCCGGGAATCTCTCGAGAAGAAATACAAAATCGAGGATGCTGGGCAAAATAAATTTATCGTGGGTAGGTTCTTGGATTACAAAATGGTAGATTCAAGAACCGTTATGTCTCAGTTGGGTGAACTACAATTGATCATTCATGAAATATTGGATGAAGGGATGAAACTATGTGAGACGTTTTAAGTTGCCACAATCATTGAAAACTTACCTCCATCACGGAAGGACTTCATGAGCTATCTGAAACACACACAAAAAACAGATGAGCCTTGAAGACCTTGGAGTTCGATTAAGGATCGAAGAGGACAACAAGAAGTCTGAGAAGGCCAGCTACAAAACTATGGAGTCTAAGGCCAACATCGTCGATGGTGTAAAGGGTAGCAAAAAGAGAAGAAACATTGGAGCTGATTTTTTCCAAGCAAACAAGAAGTTCAAGGGGAAGTGCTACAACTGTGGAAAAAAGGGTCATATTGTAAAGGACTGCAGAAATAAGAAGTTTCAGGACAAAAGCAAGAAAAAGAAAAATGAGGCTCATGTCACTGAAGATGAGCAACTAACTGATGAGATCTCATATATGAACCTCTCAGCAGTTGTAACAGAATCCAACTTGGTTGGGAATCCGAGAGAATGTGGGTAGACATTGGGGCTACTCGTCATATCTGTGTTGATAGCAAGATGTTTTGTTCATATCATAAGGTCAATGGTGGCGATCATCTGACAATGGGAAACTCGTCTACCTCTATAGTGGTTAGACAAGGCACAGTGGTTCTGAAGATGACATCTGGAAATGAGCTTACATTGAAAAATGTTCTGCATGTTCCTGATATTTGGAAGAACTTAGTCTCGGGCTCTCTCCTTAGAAAGAATGGTTTTAAGCTTGTATTTGTTTCTGACAAGTTTGTATTGACCAAAAATAATATCTATGTAGGAAAATGATACATCACCGAGGGCCTTTTCAAGTTCAATGTAATGACTGTCAATCGACACAGTGCTAATAATAAAGCTACATCTTCTGCTTATATTATTGAGTCACAAAATGTATGGCATGGGAGGTTAGGACATGTTAATTATGATACGATGCGTAAATTAATTAACATGGACCTTATACCAAAATTTGCAATTGATAACCAACATAAATGTGAGGCATGTGTTGAAGCAAAAATGCATAGAACAACATTTCATTCCATAGAACGAAGTTCTGAACACTTGGAACTTGTACACACTGATGTATGTGATATGAATATTGTGCAAACAAGAGGCGGTAAAAATTACTTTGTCACTTTTATCGATGATAGCACAAGATTTTGTTATGTGTATTTGCTGAGGAGCAAAGATTAAGCTATTGAGAGCTTTATACACTATAAGAACGAAGTTGAAAATCAACTTGGCAAGAAAATCAAAAGAATAATGAGTGATAGAGGTGGTGAATATTGTTCCAATCATGAAATTATTCACGAAACTACTGCTCTTTATTCGCCTCAACATAACGGGATTGTTGAGCGTAAAAATCGAACGTTGAAGGAAATGATGAACGTCATGTTGACAAGCTATGGTTTACCCCAGAACTTGTGGGGGAAGCCTTGCTTTCCGCGAACTACGTTCTGAACAAGCTACCTCACAGAAGATTGGACAAGACACCATATGAGTTGTGGAAATGTCACGTATCTTCTTACAAATATCTGAAAGTGTGAGGGGTGTCTTGCCAAAGTAATAGTTCATAAACCTAAGAAGGTTATAATATGACCCAAAACTGTTGATTGTATATTCATTGGATATGCTCACAACAGTAGTGCGTATCGATTCTTGGTACATAAGTCTGAGATTCCTGACATCAATCCGAATATGATAATTGAGTCAAGGAATGCGATATTTTTTGAAGAGACATTTCCTTGTAAGGAAGAACTAAGGACATAGTCTCTCAAAAGAACTATTGATACTGTCAAAGACAGTGATCAGGTCGACCAAGAGTCAGATCAACGTGAAAAATTGAGACAATTGAACCTAGATGTAGCAAAAGAGCTAGAACGTTTAAGTCATTTGGTCTCGATTTTCTAACATACTTGTTAGAAAATGAGCCTCAAAGCTATAAAGAAGCAATGTCTTCGTCGGAGTCACCTTTGTGGAAAGAGGCTATCAATAGTGAGATTGATTCCATCCTAGAACACCATACTTGGGAGTTGGTTGATCTTTCTTCAGGTTGTAAGCCACTGGGCTACAAATGGATATTCAAACGGAAGATGAAACCGGATGGATCAATAGATAAGTACAAGGCAAGACTTGTCATAAAAGGTTATAGACAAAAAAATGCCTTAATTACTTTGACACTTATTCACCAGTGACTCGTATCACGTCAATAAGAATGCTCATAGCCATAGCAGCTATATTTGGTCTTGAAATACATCAAATGGATGTAAAGACGACATTCTTAAATGACGAACTGGATGAATAGATTTACTTGGAACAACCAGAAGGTTTCAATGTTCCATGATGAGAATAGAAGGTGTGCAAACTTATAAAATCCTTGTACGGATTAAAACAAGCTCCTAAACAATGACATGAAAAATTGACAAAGAGATGTTGTCAAGTGATTTCAAGATAAATGAGTGTGATAAGTGTGTATACACCAAATCAACTTAAAAATGATATGTCATTGTGTGTCTCTACGTAGACGATATGCTGATAATTGATAGTAATCATGAGATGATTCAGTCTGCCAAGAAAGTGTTGACCAACAAATTTGATATAAGAGATTTAGGAGTAGTTGATGTAATCTTAGTAATTAAGATTTCCATAACATCATATGGGTATATATTATCTCATACTCACTATGTTGAGAAGATTCTTGAGAAATATAATAAAGGTGATCTAAATGTGGCTAGAACTCCTATAGACCTAACTCTTCATTTATAAAAGAATATTGGCTCAAGCGTATCACAATTAGAGTATTCGAGAATCATCGGAAGCCTGATGTATCGCACAAATTGCACACGACCTGATATCGCTCAAGCTGTAAACAGGCTTAGCAGATATACGAGCAATCCAGGAATAACCACTGGAAAGCCTTAGTAAGAGTTTTGCAATGACCTTGACCTGTATGATTCAGTAAGTTTATCTGTGGTCGTCTTAATTTACGGGTGGGTGAGTTATGGACACGAAATTGGATTTCGTGACGGATATGCCTGAATCTAGAGAGTCTCACAAATGAAATATACTCATAGAGCACTAGAGCAACTTTTATGAATAATTGAGATTATTTATAAATCGCTTAACCGTTAAACGAAAAATACATGCAAATGGACCTAATTGTCATTTCCTAATTAATGTGTATTTGTATTTAATATTTGATATTATTAAATACACATTAATTAATTATCAAATTATGATATTTGACATATATCATTAATATATGTATTTGAGATATTTAATGTAAATATAATACATGTATTTAAGATATTTGTATTTAATTTATTTGATTGTTTAATTGTTAAATAATTAAATTAATTTATAATAAATATCTTTACCATGATTAAAGTTAGGAAATGACATGATTTGGTTGGTTCACTTGTAAAGCTTTTCTGTAATGATAAATGTTATCATTATTAATAAGTAAACTTGTTCCAATCAAACTGAAACAAAAAATAAATAATAAATAATTTGTCATTTATTTTTTGGTCAATTTTCGGCCAACATGCAAAAAATATAAAAG
>SKCR01046450.1:0-51560 GCA_019454045.1 Zanthoxylum bungeanum
TTTTTTTTTCTGGTTCAAGACCGAATGTAGTACGGAAGGGGAGAAAAAAAGTAATCTTGTTGCAAGATAAAAAGTGCTAGCACACTCATGGAGACATATCAAGGTGATAGGGAAGTGATTTTATGAGCTTGGAATCCTTTGTTGAAGCTTGGAGCTCGAAGATGAAGATGGAGTCACAAAAAACCCCCATGACGAATCTTGAAGCCCAAACCAGTGGGTTTTACCGTGAGCTTTGACAGAAGAGGAGAGGCAGTGCGTTCGTGGTTCATCTTCGGAGCATCCAACCGATCATTGTGAGTCTTTTCCGCACCTCATATGATATGTATTCAACTCGTTTTTGCATGATTTATGATCTTGGGACTTGATTGAAACTCAAAAGAATAAGGCTATATGGGCGTGGGCTTTGGTTTGACTTGGTTTGACTTGGGTATTTGGGTTTGGTTTGGGTATTGGGTTGGTTTGGGTTTGGTAGGTGGTCTAGGGGGTTTTGGGCCTAAGATAAGCTTTGAAACCGAAGAGTCAACAAGCAACCGAAGCTAAACAAACGAGGTTAAATCCAACAAAAAATCCATTTCAAACTTTACCCTTCCAATGTCCGTTTCCCGCGGCTTTCATGACTAAAGAAGTAGTTCCCTCCATACGAGACTCATCATTGGGCTAATGTGTAAAAAAATACAATGCCTACAATTGGATGGTCATTAATTAAAGATTAATTAATTGGATTTAGATTGATTGATAACAGTTTTGTGTGAATACATGGATGTGATGTATGAATAATGTATATCAAATGGATATTGGATGGTGAGGGGTAATTTGGAAATTGTTGTAATAAATTTAGAATTTACTAAATTGGAATTGCGCTTTCCAGCCTTTTGACCGGCGGTAAACGCAAGCGTACGTATCGTTCAAGTAGTATAAAAGTATCGATCCCACGAGGACTTAATACCTAAGTTATTAATTTTATGAGGTTAAATGATTACTAGTATCTAACAGATTGTTTAATTGATTTGAAATAACGACGATTCTAAATTTAAAGACAATAAAATAAAATTGTTTGAAGGTAGATTTTAAGAAAATTCAATATTAAAACTATCTAGGGTTGTGATTTATTCCAATATTATTTAAAGATAAAGTGGTTATTTTTAATTGGGTAATGTATTGATTTATTCCTGGAACACTAATTTATATAAAAGCATCTTCGATGGTCAATTACAAATACCTAGTATAATCCAATTGAACCATATGTCTATGTCAACCAAATTACCTAGATTCATTACGATTAAGTTCCAATTAAGACTACCCCCGCCCGACAGGTATATTCCTATCCTGTAAGGAAATCTATTGAAAGGGTTATCTATCCTTAAGGAAGATCGTGGGCTATTGAATCTAAGGTCTTAAACTTAAAATCCCTATGTCTAGTTCATTTTAAGTTTACCTAATCAATTAATTAATGGCCAGTTAATTAAAGAGCATTAAGATTAAGATTCAATAAATAAATCTTTATATTACCCAAAATTATAATCTAACCCTTATAAACCCGTGACATTGAATTTCATCACAACCCTAGATATTAACTTAGTTATGACACATAGCTAGGGCTGGTAAAAACTTGAAAATAAAAGACATAAAATGCTGAAAAGTAATTGCGGGGTAAAATAAATACTGAAAAGTAAAGATATATAAAATGAAATGCTAAGGAAAAGGAATTACTTTTACTATTACTAATTTAGATAATCTCCCAGAAATAATATAATAAACTTGTGATTATTACCAACCGACCAATCTGGCCGGTATCCTGATTAAGTCAAATTAAGTCCAACCAGCCTATAGGCGGTAATATTTGTCCATAATCCAGCCATAAAGCGGGTACCAAAATAAATTTACCAACCGACCATTCTGGCGGTATCCTTGATTAATCAGGTTCAAACCAACAGAAAATAAATTTACCAACGACCAATATAGCGGTTTCCTAATTAAGTCAGGTTCAAACCAGATTAAATTAAATTGCAAACCGACCAATATAGCGGTATCCTTTATTAATCAGTATTTTAAATAGTAAAATATATCATTTTAAGGGAGATTAATCTAAATAGCAATAGTAAAATAATTACCTTTCACCTTAACATAGGAAAGTTACCTCTTATAGTGAATAGTTAAAAACTGTAAAAAGTAAAGAAAGTAAATTACTATTATTACAAAATGTAATTAAATTAAATTACAAAAGTAAAAAAATAAAAAACTAAATATTCTAAAGAGAGAATCTCTCGCTTTACACGGATTAGAGAGAGAGAGAATGGTAACTGAAATCTGAAATTTCGCGCTCTATTTATAGAAAAATTTTCACTGCTGTTCACGCGTCGCGCCAAGGACCTCAAGCGTCGCGACGCTGGATTTTGTCCGACGTGGCACGATGAGGAGGCGACACGTAGCAATTCGGATAAGAGGATAAGGTTGACGTGTAATGGCGGCGGTTGGCTGGCTGGAACTCAATTATGAAGCTGACGTCATTGATGATGTGTCACTGTTCATGACGTCATGGTGACGTGTCACTGTTCATGACGTCATTGGTGACGTCATGATGATGTGGCGTGCGCACGTTAGCGCTCTTCTGTGGTGGTGACACATGTCACGGCGTATTTTAGCAAAGTCAAACTTCTCAAATCCTGATCAGTTTGACCAGGCGCACGTTAGCAGATTCGGCGAATGCTGGGCGTCGCGACGCGGAAGGTCTGGGCGGCGCGACGCTGGAAATTACCAAAATGCCCTTTTTGCCAATTTTCACTGTTTTACTCCAAATCACCTCCAGAATGTCCTGAAACTTTATTTATCTTCAAAATAACAAAAAAACACATCAAAACATTCACAAAACTCAAGAAACTATACAAAAATTAGATTAAATGAGTGGGAAATAGTGATATAAATACCACTCATCACACCCCCAAACCTAACATTTTGCTAGTCCTAGAGCAAAATACAGAATAAAATTAACTAAGCCATTTTCGTAGGGTCACGGTTGCATTTAGCATATGCAACAAGCCTTTAAACCCAAGGTGTCCCTAGTGGACGAGTTGTAGTCTCGTGAGGGTTTACAGCAATCGATACCCATAAACATTTTACAAAAGTAAAAAGGTATAAAACTAATGCACACAAAAAGCAAAAAAAGACAAGCGAAAGAGGAATAAAGAAGAAGTAACTAATCAGGTGAAACTTCTACTAAGTTACTAATTGTTTTGTTTCTTTCTAAATTACTAAAAAGTAAATTCTCCGATTATTTTTACCATTCTCCATATACACAGCCAACATAATATTAAATAACTCATTTTTGCCCACATCAGTCATAAGTGCAGTTGATAAGAGAGTAATATTTTTGTCCTAAAGTTCTATCAGATTTCACATCTTTTTGTAGCAATGGAATAATTTTCAGATTTTCTGATTTTTTTCTTTGCTTTTTCAGAATTTTGACTTTTTTATTTTATATACAATACCTTCCGTCTATGTAGCGAGCTTTGGGTCGGTGGCTCCCAAACCTGTTGGCTTAGGGCACCAGGTGTTAAGACACCCCTACGAACTTAATTACTCAAAACTTCAGATATATATATATCTTTTGCAGCATCTTCGATCCATGTAGCGAGCTTTGGGCCAGTGACTCCCAAACCAGTTGGTTTTAGGGCACTAGGTGTTAAGACACCCTTACAGACTTATTAACCCGGATCTTAGATACTTTTTTTGTACATCAGAAATTTTTTTTTTTTTATTCCATAACTATTTATAGATGCTTCCTCCAATTAAACTAGAGCACGGAATATTACAAACTTTTCAAATTACAACTCATGTCTGTATGTTACTATGCATGTTGATAATACCTGTCAAATGAGCATATGAAGATTCATTTTAGTCAGTATTATGGAGAAATTCACAAATTAAATAATTCAAAAGGAAATAAACAAAAGATAACTTATTTCGAAATAAATGGCTTGAAATACGTCTCAAGAGTGGAAACTCCTTTACTCAGCTATTTCTTACCAATTCACCTTTTTAGTTAAAATAAAAACACAAAAATGCAAAATATTTTTGTAATTTGAAAAAATTTTCAAATTTTTTGTATTTTTTTTTTTTTTTCGACAAAAATTTGGATAAAATAAAAACACAATACAAACAAGTACTATTAACTATACCTCACCCCAAACCTAAATGAGACATTGTCCCCAATGTCTTAAACAGTAGAGAAGAGTTAGAAAAATAATACCTGATTAGCTGAAATTCTATAGGAAAATTACAGGTTAAGATCCAGATTAATTCTACGCTCTTACCACGATCGTCCTCGGACCAATTTATCTTTGATATGATAGGGTCAACTTTTGGTTCATAGGCTATAAGTTGGTCAATTAGATCTGGAGCAGTTCTGGCAGTAAGAGGAGTTCTTTTAAAGGTTTTGACACGAACCCATTTCTTCGAGCATCATCAAGAAATACACAAAGAAAATCATAAAACCCATCAACGTTGTACAGCCCAATTGGTTTCTGGTGTATGTTTAGGTTCGCCCAAGATAGTACAATAAAAATTTCCTCCAATGTGCCCAAGCACCTGGCAAAGCAATAAAAGCATCAGCACGGTTAATCATTTCTACCAGACGTTCAGACATACCTGGCACGATCAGTTCCTCTCCGTTTGTTGGTTCAATAAGATTTGCTTCTGCCAAGGGTTTTGGGATGATTCCCAAAACGTGACTGCCTCCTCCTGTACGGCCTTTGAAACAATCCCTATTAGTCCAAGATTACCTCCGCCATATATTAAGTGCATATTCCTTGCGGCTAAGACTCGACCCAATTCCTGTGCTGCTTCTATGTATTGTGGTTTTAGTACCAACAGTACTACCGCAAAAACACACAGATGTTTCAACTCGTCTTCTTGAAGTGGTTTCCATTTTTTACTCTGGATGTCTTCAAAAGTGCAATGATGAGTTGAATTTATAGTACCTGAAAAAGGGTGAGTAAAAATAGCACAAGTATCTTCCAAAGACGATTAGTAGCAAAATAGATCGTGATAGTCAACAAGATCTGGATCCTGTCGGAGAAAATAAAGGAAAACAACAAAACAAATCACAATTATTTAGGAAAAGATAAAGAGATATAATATTACAAAAAATAACAAGCTTGATTAACGTCTATGCGTCAGGGACAGCTTCCCATCCAATTTCTTATAAATTGGCAAACAGGGTCTTTTTGAGTCTGATTCCCGAGACTTAACTGTTGTCTTCTTTTTGAAATTGTGTATGTAATCTGCGAAAGGCTATGTGAACATGTCCACTGGGATGCGTCTCAAGAGTCAAAGATATATCATCTAAAGACTCCTTACTCAAGCCATCCCTAATGAATTCAATTTTGTCTTCGCGATTTAATAGACACCATTCCGTAAAGAACGACAATGAGTATTGCAATCCATCGTGCACATTTGTAACAAACACCCATTTGTTTAGCTCTACGTTTCTTTGCATAGTCTTGCTTCTTCAAAACCAGGCAGATGTGAAATAAAAGATTCAGAAGACTCACCTGCCAATCGAACTCGTGCTTCAATTACCCAACGAATGTCATTGGGCACACCATGGATCATCAGTAGTCTCATTCGTTCCAAGCGAGCTTTGTAAACTTTCAATAGAGATTTTTGTGGGAGAGAAGGAAATTGCTTGTGAAGATTTGTGAGAGCTTCTTCCATCGTGAAATGACTTAATCTGCAAAAACTAAACACACAAAATTAAATCACACCAAATCACAATATATACAAAAATTGCATGGGTTGCCTCCCTGCGAGCGCTAAGTTTTAAGTCGTCAGCTAGACGTTACTTCTTGAACGTTATGCTGGATCTGAAAGTGTGACACTTTCTTTTTGTCGCCAAATGATTCTCCCCAGTAGTGCTTGACACGCTGACTGTTAACTTTGAATGTGTTATGGTATTGGGATCCAGTAACTCAACAGCTCCATATGGTAAAACCTGAGTGATCACAAATGGTCCAGACCACCTAGATTTCAACTTTCCTGGGAAAAGTTTCAACCTCGAATTGTACAACAACACAACTGACCCTTGCTGCCTTGGTTCAACTGTCTGTGCACTATTTTTTGGTCATGCCATTTCTTTGTCTTTTCCTTGTATAATTTGGCATTGTCATAAGCCTGTAGGCGAAATTCTTCTAATTCGTTGAGTTGGTGCAGTCTTTTCTCTCCTGCAGCTTGTGAGTCAAGATTCAACTTCTTCAGTGCCCAGTACGCCTTGTGTTCAAGCTCAACTGGCAGATGGCATGCTTTCCCAAAACCACCAATCGATATGGGGACATACCAATGGGTGTCTTGTAAGCTGTCCTGTAGGCCCATAATGTATCATCTAGTTTTGTTGACCAGTCCCTCCTTGTTGATCCAACGGTTCTTTCTAGGGTTCTTTTGATCTCCCTGTTTGAAACCTCAACCTGTCCATTTGACTGTGGATGATAAGCAGTGGCAATTTTGTGAGTAACTCCGTATTTGGATAGGAGTGCATCGAAATATTTGTTGCAGAAATGTGAGCCACCATCGCTAATAATTGCCCGAGATGTTCCAAATCTAGTGAAAATGTTCTTTTTCAGGAATTTGATCACAACTTTTGAGTCATTGGATGGCTGTGCAATTGCTTCAACCCATTTGGAGACGTAGTCTACAGCAACCAGTATGTACAGGTTTCCAAATGATGGAAGAAAGGGTCCCATGAAATCAATACCCCATACATCGAATATCTCCACTTCCAGAATGTTTTGCAATGGTCTTTCGTTTCTCCTGGTAATATTCCCCGTTCTCTGGCACCTGTCACATTGAAAAGCAAAAAGATAAGCATCTTTAAAAAGTGTGGGCCAGAACAAACCTGATTGAAGGACTTTGGCTGCAGTTTTGTTTCCGCTGAAGTGTCCGCCATATGGTGATGAATGACAGTGTTGCAAAACACTGTTGATTTCCTCATGTGGAACACATCGTCTCAGTAGTTGATCAGCACACCGTTTGAACAGGTATGGTTCATCCCGACATAATGCTTGACTTCTTTGAAGAACTTTTTTCGTTGCTGAGTTGTCCATTCCAACAGCCATTTTCCTGTCACAATATAATTGACATAGTCAGCATACCAAGGGACTTCCTGTTGATTTATGGAAAACAATTGTTCATCTGGAAAAGTTTCTTTGATTGATGGATCTTTGTCAGCTGTTTCTCCATTCTCGAGCCTTGATAGATGATCTGCCACCTGATTTTCTGTTCCTTTCCTGTCTCCAATCTCCACGTCGAATTCTTGCAGAAGAAGTATCCAACGGATCAATCTGGGTTTGGAATCTTTCTTTGTGATCAGATATTTGATTGCTGAATGATCTGTATAAACCACCACTTTGGGACCCAACAGATAAGAGCGGAATTTGTCAAAAGCATACACACTGCTAGCAACTCCTTTTCAGTGGTTGTGTAGTTGAGTTGAGCTTCATTCAGAGTTCTGCTGGAGTAGTAAATGGTGTGGAAAATCTTTGCTTTGCGTTGTCCCAAAACTGCACCTACAGCAAAATCACTAGCATCACACATTACCTCGAATGAAGGGTCCAATCTGGTGCTACAATGATGGGGGCAGAAATCAGCTTCTGTTTTAAAATCTCGAAAGCTGCCTGGCATTCTTTGGTGAAGTTAAAAGGCACATCCTTTTCCAGAAGATTGCAAAGAGGTTTAGCAATCTTGGAAAAGTCTTTGATAAATCTCTGTAAAAACCTGCATGTCCAAGAAAACTCCGAATCCCTTGACAGATGTTGGTGGAGGTAGTTTCTCAATTGTCTCGATCTTTGCTTTGTCTACCTCAATCCCTTTTTGTGAAATCCGGTGTCCAAGAACAATGCCTTCCTGCACCATGAAATGACATTTTCTCCCAGTTGAGTACCATGTTTGTATCTTCGCACCTTTGTAATACCTGTTCCAAATTTTACAACAATGGTCAAAAGAATCTCCAAACACAGAAAAATCATCCATAAAAACCTCCATACTCTGCTCCAGCATGTCTGAGAAGATGGCCATCATACAACGCTGAAAGTGGCAGGGGCATTACATAATCCAAATGGCATCCTGCGAAAAGCAAAAGTACCATAGGGACATGTAAAGGTAGTTTTCTCTGGTCTTCTGGTGCGATGGCAATCTGATTGTACCCTGAATATCCGTCCAGAAAGCAATAGAATCATGTCCTGCCAGCCTGTCTAACATCTGGTCAATAAAATGGTAGTGGGAAATGGTCATTTCTTGTGGCTTATTGAGGTTTCCTGTAGTCCATACATACTCTCCATCCAGTCACGTTCTTGTGGGATCAACTCGTTCTTTTCATTGGTGACCACAGTAATCCTCCTTTCTTTGGTACACACTGCATAGGACTTACCAAGTGCTATCTGAGATGGGGTGTAAATGATGCCAGCATCCAACCATTTGATGATTTCTTTCTTCACAAATTCCTTCATGATTGGATTGAGTCTCCGTTGATGCTCCACTGTGGGTTTGTATTCATCATTCATCAAGATTTTGTGCATGCAAAATGATGGACTAATGCCTCGAATGTCTGCTATAGTCCAGCCAATGGCTTTTTTGTGCTCTCGTAAAACTCTTAGTAGCTTTTCTTCCTGCTCCAATGTTAGTGAAGACGAAATAATAACAGGTAATTCATAAGAGTTTCCAAGAAATGCATACCTGAGATGGCTCGGAAGTAACTTTAGTTCCAGCTGTGGTGGTTCTTCAATCGAAGGTTTGATTCGATCTTTCTTTGGCAATTCCAAGCTTTCGACTGGTGGTGTTGCTTTGAATCGGAATGGTTTGTCAAGGTAGCTGATACATTCCAGGATTTCAGCATCTAGCTCGCTGTCAGTCATATTGGTGATGCAAGCTTCAAGTGTATCCGTGGGATTTGGCTCAGTATTCCTGAATGATACTATCAATAACAATCAACTCTGAAGCATTATTCTTCTTCCTTTTCATCGCTTGGAAATTTCATAGCTTTGAAAACATTAAAGGTCACTTCTTGGTCCTGCACTTTCATGGTTAGTTCTCTTTTTTGCACATCAATTATAGTTTTACCTGTAGCCAAGAATGGTCTCCCAAGAATGATAGGTATTTCTTTGTCTTCTTCCATGTCAAGGATGATAAAGTCTGCTGGAAGGATGAGTTTGTCAACTTTGACCAGCACATTTTCAACGACTCCTCTCGGAAATGCGAGTGATCGATCAGCAAGTTGCAAAGATATTGAGGTAGGCATGCTTCTCTCCAATTTGCAGTTTCCTGTAAATAGAAAAAGGCATTAAATTAACACTGGCACCTAAATCACATAAAGCCTTACCGATGTAATGTTCTCCAATGGTGCATGGAACTGTGAAACTGCCAGGATCTTTCAACTTCGGGGGAAGCTTCCTCTGAATGATGGCGCTGCATTCTTCCGTTAAAGCTACTGTTTCGTAATCTCCCAATCTCCGTTTTCGTGAAAGAATGTCTTTCATGAATTTTACATAGCTGGGCATTTGTTCCAAGGCTTCTGCAAATGGGATGTTGATGTGCAGCTTTTTGAATATCTCCAGGAAACGAGCAAACTGTTTGTCCAGTTTGTTTTTCTGAAGACGCTGAGGAAAAGGTGGTGGTAGTTGATCTGTTCTTTTTCTTTTTCCTTTGTTCTTTTTCTTCCATCTGTGGAACTGCATCTTTGGAACTTCCTCAGCGGCTGTTTTTGACTCCAACGTCTTTGTTGATTTCAGTACCATTTTTTAAGGTAATGGCTTGACATTGCTCCTTCCCTCGTTTCCTGGATTTGGTTCTGTGTTTCTAGGAATATTACCTGGCGGTCTGTAACTCTGAGCATTGGCTAGTTGGCCAATTTGATTCTCCAGTGCTTTGATGGAAGCTGATTGGCTCTGAATCATAGCTTCATATCTTTTTAATTGAGCTAACATCTATGCCATCACTGGTTCATTTGTCTGCTCCTGGCCTTTATTCTGTTGCTGGAATCCAGGTGGTGGATAGTTCCGCTGTTGGCCTGAATTGTTGCTGCATGAAAAATTAGGATGATTCCTCCACCCTGGGTTGTAGTTGTTGGAATATGGATTGTTCCCCTGCCTGTTGAAATTGTTGACATAATTCACCGTTTCTTCATGTTGATTTGATTCTGGTGCTCCTCCATATGGTGAACTTGTGGATCCAGTGGTAAGAGTTTCCATGAATTTGTAAATTTGATCTAGTTTGGTGTTGACTGCTTGTAGACAACAGAACCTGGGCGACGCTGTTCTAGACTCGCGGCCTAGTTGGGAAGTACGAGATAACATGGAGTCGCCACCCGGTGTGAACCGGGACAAAGATTTAAGGCCGCACTCACCCCTCGCAAGGGAAGACCTCAAACCGTTGGGTTCGGAATGGTCCCTTACTTATGTCACTTGTGATGATATGATTTGTGCAATTTAATCAACCGAGTCTACTCAATAATCATGCTCAAGGGTACTTAGATCTAACATGCTTTCATCCAAATAACTCCACGCAATATAACACAACGAGCATATTGAACCATTAAACCAAAGTAAACAAATAACTAATTAAACATAAACATAAACTAAACGAAACATCATGCATAAAGAATGAAGAAACAACATGCCAAAATAACACAATCATGCTTTGAAAATTAAATAACAAACCAAATTGAATCATGCTAAAATAATAAACAAATAACCTAAAGACTATAACATGCTCAAATACAAGTTAGGATGAGACGAGATACGTTTATCTTAAGTGGTACGTGGCATTGTATCCCGAGTGCATACCATACTACCGTCCATTCGGAATCGGCTATGGAATTTACGTCCGGGTTTCCATCCGATATACCACAAAAGGGAACACATATCCCGCTCATCCAACAATCACATCATGCTTCAAATAACTCTCATGCAATTATATATCAAAACAAATAAAACAAAAATAAAGAAGATAAGTAAAAAAGGGTGCCCTCAGGTCTAACCTCTTTTGTCGTCTAACGAAATGCGTTACCCATCCGTCGGAAGGGTTGTTGCTCCGCAACCTTTCTGGTTCACTAATCCAACGTTTTTTCCTCCTCGCTGTTTTACCGTTCGAGCTGCTGTTTTCACCCCGTTTCGCTACTGTTTTGAGGGTATTTTCTGGTTCTGTTTCAGGGGTTTATGGGGGCTGTTTTGAGGTTAATGTGCGGCTGAACTGGGCTGGCAGTGAGGGTTAATGTGCAAAGGCTTGTCTGGTTAAAGGGCTGTGTGTTTGTTGAATGGGCTGAGTTGGAGTGCTGCTTGTGTGTGGCGTTGTCGGTTTGTGAGGGTAGTGTGATGCGTGAGTGGAGGGTTTTATGGCTGTGTCGGTTTATAATGCGTTTATGAGGCTGAAGCGTGAGTGTGTTTTTAAGGTGAAGTGTTTAGGCGTTGATGGCTGTGAGTGGAGTGTTGGAGTTTAATCAAGTCCCAAGATCAACAAATCATGCATGAAAATCACATATGAACACATCAAAGGAGATGGCGGAATCAACTCACATTGAATTCGGTTTTGATGTTTGAAGAACAAGGTGCGATTTTGATCCTCCATAGAGCTCGGCAGTACCTTCTCCTTGCAGTGAGCTGTGCGATTTGGACTGGTTTGGATCCTCCAAGATTCGGCCATTGTTGAGCACCATTGAAGCTCCAAGCTTCAAGCTTCCATGCTCACAAACTCACTTCCCTATCACCTTTGTATCACTCCTAGAGTGTGCTAGCACTACTCTCCTTCATTTACTTCTCAAAATTTCGGTGAAACCAGAAAAATTTGTGAAGAAATCGGCTTTGAAACCGTGAAGAGAGAAGAGAAAAGAGAGGGAGAGGAAGAGTTACGTTTTTGGCTCTTCATTTGCCTAAAACCGTGAACAGTACCAAGTACAAGAGAGAGAGAATAAAAAGCTTTTGTATATATCTCTTATTAATCTTTTACCAAGTAAATAAAATAAGATATATACTCAACTTTAATTCAAAAGCCAAAAAGGCAAGGAATAAAATAATGTTATATTTCATCTCAAGCCTTTTAAAAGCTTTCAATCATTTCACATCACTATTCACATCACATCTCTTCACTTTATTAAAGTGACAAGTTGTCAAGTCACATCACTCAAAGTGACAATTGATTTGACGATTGACGCGACTAGTGATTTGACGCTTGATGTGACTGCGTGCCGCACTCGAATTCGAAATGCGAATGCGCTCGCAATCACTCTCGGGCTCGGGTTCGCTAATTCCAAATTAACGAATTTTCCGTCGCGTCGTTATTAAGTGATTACGCCTAGCGAATTCACTATTCACGTCGCTAACGAATTAATTCTAAATTAATTCGTTCGCCCGAATTAAAATCTAATTTTAATTCCGCGTCGAAATCCAATTTCAATTAATATATCGAATATATTAATTTATCGATTAATTCCAAATTAATCGTTCTCTCTCTTTAACGATATTTTATCCGAGATAAAATATCTCCGTAATTAATCCCAGATTAATTTTCTCTCTCATCGAATTAATCCCAGATTAATTCTATCTCTCTCTTCTAATTAATCCCAGATTAATCAAAGTGCGAGTAATATCATCGGTGAATCTTCAGGAAGCGACCCATGAGATCTCCGGATATGTTGGCAGTAAATACGATCGTCGGACTGTCCGAACACGTAAGTACCTCGTACTACGTTTATATCGATTTACAAGACAAGGTTGGCTTCTAGCAAAGCGCCATGCCTACCCAATTCTCCAGAAATATTCTTACAGGAATATATAGATCTGTATCAAGCGTAGTATACCGTAGTATTGTGTATATTGGCCCTGTATCGGATAATCACGTGCTAGGGCTGGGGCTGGATAAGTGTCTGCCCCGTCCGAAACACATATCGGATGTCTGGTAACATAGTCTCTATAATCGGATATACATGACCTGGTCATAATATCCCGATTGGTTGCGCAACACTCAAGAGCACTAGTACCGTATCCTGCGTGACATCATCTCCAAATGACTGAAGTGACACTTCCGTCTTGACATCACACCCAATACTCTACGACTCTCTGATAAACCCAGAAGTGGTTGTACTCAGAACCTGTAAAAGTCCCCTACCACCAAAACCAAAGTTTATCGATTATCGTCAGTATTAGCGATGTAAGTCTCAGGTTAAGACCATACACACCTACCTTGATTCGGCCTCCCATAGACACATAGTCATAATACCAATGGGATTCCGAGGGGTCTATCCAGAGCGAAGCTGTTTCCCGTACCATCGGTGAAACACGACCTCCTATCGCACTTGCATAAGTATCCAATACTTATATATATGAGAACTATGCCGTTGTGCCCTCACAACACGCACAAGTGCAATACTAGCCTATTCCGCATTATCGATGTCCTGTCTCGATAATACTACGGCTAGGGATATTTAATGATTAATCCTTCGTGGACTGATACTGTCTCATATCATCTCAATCCAGGAACTAATCATAGGGACCTCTCTTCATTTATATATCTATGGTGATCTAATCACAAATGATGAGAGTGCAATTTCCTTATTACATAGTTAATTTGCTACAACAACACAATGATCTGTGCAAATAGTGACGCTATGGGTCATTTTGTCCAACAATCTCCCACTTGGCACGTAGCGAGTCACTCAAGTGTCTAACACCCGAACTATGTACAATTCGCTCAAATTGCTGAGGAAAGGTTTTCGTCAGCGGATTTGCTTAATTATCGTCTGACGCGATTTACACGATCATCACATCGCCACGATGTATGATCCGAACGAATCAGATGATATAGAAGTATATATCTGGATCGTCGATGAGACCTTTAATTCCTTAGCCTATGCTGACGCCTAGCTCAGCTGCTAACAGAACTTTATCTAATCTTATTAGATTTATTATCGATCCAAATGGCTTCTATTGCTGCCTCAGCTGCAGCAATAATCCGCATTTGTTGTTTATTCGGCAACAGTTATCTTGCTCGGAAGATTTCCAGCTTACTGTCCCAGTGTTCAATCTTTATAGTACCGCAGTATTTACCGGTTTGGAAACTTGCAGCAGTGATCCCAGTCACTTCAAGTTCTCCATCTCCATAGTTTAAGACAACATCTTTAGTTCTCTCAGATACTAACAGATGTTCTTAACTTCAATCCAGTGACTATCACTTGGATTGACCTGATCGTGACTCCATATGCTTGAAGCATATGAGACACCAATACAAGTACATTTTAAATGTACAATTTCCCAGAGTGTTAACAACTCCAAATCTATCCCAGTAGATCTTTATTCCTCTAATAAGGTTGTTATCTCCCAGAATTCTACGGAGAATTTCTATTGAAAGCAAGCTTTCAACAATAGCTTTATGGGAATTTCACTGTCAGTGCGCTCTCCCACTAACCTCCTTATATACACAAGAATTATTTCGTTTTGAGTCAAATTATCAACCATTATGATTATTTCAAAACGTCAGTTCCAAGAACCTTATGCTTGCATCAATCCAAACATGGATCGAATAACCCGCAAACCTTGTTTGTCGGTTATTCAAAATCGTCAGGATGTTGTAAACATTCTCCAAAAGGTTTCCTTTTCAGGAAAGCGATTTTGATTTGCATTTTTATGAGGTTAGATCAGAAACCCATACCCTAGGTTGTTTTCTGACTCTATCCAATCTACCCTGTTC
The DNA here is from genome assembly GCA_019454045.1 of Zanthoxylum bungeanum. Lineage (NCBI taxonomy): Eukaryota > Viridiplantae > Streptophyta > Magnoliopsida > Sapindales > Rutaceae > Zanthoxylum > Zanthoxylum bungeanum. Next base: position 14,722 of record SKCR01046450.1, read on the forward strand.
TTGTGTATTCGAAGATTAATGGTATAGATTCATGATAGATGAACTATTTGTGTTCCATTACGGACTTCGTGCCTTGAATAGTATTACTCCGATTTTCATCGAGTATCACTATCCTCCCACTGACCACTGCATATCGGTATTCCTCTCAGGAAAACCGCATGGTGAGCAACAATTACATTGTTCTCATGTGGGATTTACAAGTACTATATTTAAGGTTTCCCTTAAGATAACCTATATTGGCACTTATCCAATTTGGTCCTTATTTGGTATCATCCAAACGCTATGCCTGGCATACCAAATTATCAGGAATGAGAAACCTCGTTTCTTCCCTGTTCATATCCTATATGATATCTGTCAAACAGATTTATATGGAACCTTATTCTAAATAAGTTTAGCACTGTAATACATATCCGGTTGAAGGAGATAGTAGCTCTGAGCGACTTGTGATAAACCTTATCATGTCCTCATATGAAAGAATACCGTACTCTTTCATTCACGTATGAAACTTACTGCTTAAGTATTTTCCATTACGGTTTTACCGTGGCGGAATAACACTATAGCCGATCTGTTTTTCTACTTCGTGTCGAAACTCTAAAGTTTCCGATCTGTGTTCTTCAAAAGAAACACATAACCACAACGTGATGTCACATCCGTTAAGGTCACGAAATATTCATATTAACATCTAGCCTAGCTAGATATGGGCCCACTTACTTCACCATGAATAGGGCTAACAGATCGGTGGCCCTTTTACTATTACCAAGTAAATAGTATTTTAGGTATTTAACCTAATAAACTAGATTCGTAGACCTTATTTGAATAGTCAAATCAGTCCTAGTACCCACTCTTAAAAAGTGTGGATATACGAGTCTTCTATAATTGTGTCCTAGACAACAATGCCACAAATAAGTCTCTATTGATCAAATCAATTTGAGCTATTTATTTGTCAATTTATATGTTTGAGATTTTATTTATATTCAAAATATAAATTCTGTTATTTACATCCAATGTAATTATCTCAGTATCATCTTTATATAATGAAACACTTTAGTGTTCTAGAATATAAAGGTTTTATCCGTATCGGATTAAACCCTGATATAGAGATAAGTCTCTAGTTAAACTAGTTACATTATAACATTTCCTAATTTAAGTATACCCAAAGGGTAGTCCTAAACTTAGGTATCTACGGTCGAAACAGCGACTTCGTCCCGTTTCCAATTCGCAGAGAAATCTCGGCTTGAAGCCAGTATCCAGCTCATAGCGGATTCTGAACGTCAATACATATGTGTATTATGTACCACACTAAGTATTTAAAATTCAATTTTAATACTAGTTGTGAACATAACTTTGACAAATATTTTTAAAGTTAGAGCCTCGCCCTATCTTTAATTCCTTCGTGTCTTCCATATCCAAATGGTAGTCACTTTGGGATATGTCAATAATCCTTTTCAATATTTCACAAACCGTTGGCCAAGCCTTGGGTTCGGAATATCGAAACGATGTGCACTTTGTGCTACATGCCCATTGCAAACTTTGACTTTTCTTCACTAGAATAGTCAATTAATTCTCCAAGAATTATTAATTGCAATTTTAATACTTTTAAATCTAAAGATAGATTTATTATAAGTATATTAATTAAGCACTAAAGTCATCATCACAAAATCTTCCAAAGACTTTATGCTCTACTATTTGCTTTATTATGGGCTTAGTATAATAAGTTATTTTATCAAATAAATTAACCTATTATTAATTCCCAATTGAAATTAAATCACTTAAAACATTTTAATCCAAGGATTATATATTTTAAATATTCAACTTTTCAATTTTATCTTGATTACAATAGTCCAACTATTTAATCAACGATTAGTGGTACTATATATATTATAATGATTATAATAGTCCAACTATATAATCAAATATAATCCAAATTAATTAACCTCAATTACATTGATTACTATAATCCAATTATAAATCAACTGTGTAAAGTGAAATTAATTAATTCAAATATATTGATTAATATAATCCAATTATATATAATCAAGTATAATACAGTCCAACTGTTTATTAAAACAACAATTTAATATTAGTCTAACTAACATTTAATATAACGACGAAATAATTTAAATGAGCGTGTTTAGCGAGTAATCGAACGAATGTTGCAAATTCAATACTTGCCTCCCACTATTTTTCGTCGAGCCTCTAACCCTCTGTCGAGTACTCGGGAAACCGTGTTTCCTAGTGGGCTAGGATCCCGTTAAATATCACACAATCTTGACTTTGGCCAACAAATGTATGATAATTAACTAGGTAGATCTCGAAGATCAATTGGATCTCATCCAACTCCTAGATCCGGTTAGGTGGACATCCAAGTCCCAAAAACATATTAATATATGCCTATACATCGAATGTATACCCTAACCTTTTTCCTCTGAATCAACTAGGCCTGGCTTTGGCAAACAAAACCCAATGATCCCAGTCAAGCGCGGACCCATTGACATGGAAGCTTCGTAATCAATGTCAATGGACAAGAAGTGGTCTTGACTTTGGCCAACAAACCACAACTTGGACACACACAAAACACGAAACACGATTGACAAAACACTAACTAAAGACACACACAAACACATTTGATGGACAAGGGACAAATGACTTTTGACAACCAACCTGACCTGCCAACTCTCGGATCTTGAGTCCAATCACATGGCGGACATCATGATAGGAAAATGACACTTTAATAGGGCATTTATTCGAGGGTTTTTCGCGTGCAAATTGGCTACCAATTTAATTATCTTTGTTAAGGTCTCATCATCATACACCCTTAGCATGCATTCTAAACACATAATAAAGCGAGTATGAAAATAAAATACTAATGATATGCGGATGGATATTTAACACATTGATCCTAGATCAAATCTCTCATTTTCTCACTCAAGCTAGCACTTGTACTTACTTCTACCCGTTACACTACACTTCTAAAGAAACCTCTTTACATGGAGGGGAATAGGTAAGAAGAGAATACAAAGAAATAGGAGATAAGGCTGGACACGCAGGTCCAATTTAATAAATCAAATTTATTACAATTTCCAAAATCGCCCCACCCGGCGGCTAATATCCATCCGATATGCATTATTCAAAATCACAACCATGTATTCATACAAGCATGTTATCAATCAATCAATCAAATTAATTAATCTTTATTATTAGTGATCATCCAATGTTTTTAAACAAAGATTGATTTTTTGTTCGAGTCAAACTCGTATTGCAAACACGTACTCAAGTACAATTCTACGAATTAAATTAAATAACATAATTAAATCCAATTTAATACGTATTAATTCTAATTCATTATTTAATTCCAAATTAAATATTACACTTTTATTAACGAACCTTTACGACTTAAATTCCAAATTTAATCGCAACGGGCCTCAAACCCCGATTAACATCTAATGTTATTTAATTAAAGTCAATGGGCTTTTAATTAATTTCTATAAGGCGTGGACTTTTGGTCAACTCGGGTCAAACCGAACAAACAAAATCCAATCGGGAGTTACCCCATAAGCCTTTAAATTATTTTGGCCCATTAGGCCCAATTAAATAATTAAGGTCCATTAAGCCATAATTGGACCTTTTGGATTCGGTTTTGGGCCTAATTGGATTCAACCAATTTGCTGAAACCCAACTTTGTTACAACAAAGCCCAAAAGCCCAATTAAAACCTAACAAGCCCAATTTCCAAAATCAAGCCCAAATTAATTAACTTATAAAATTCCAAATTTCACAATTAATTAACCTAAGTGTATTAAATAATCAATTACCCAATTAACATTTCTAAACATCAATTAGCCTAATTAATCATGCACTTTTACAACCAAATAGTGTCCAACACAATTCAATCAAAATCAACCCAATTAACATGCTTTCAAGTCACGCAATTAGGGGTTTTTCAATTCGATTCGGTTTCAATCCAATTGAGTCCACAATCTTAATTTCCCAATCAATTCAATTCATCCAATGAATTAAAACAACAAAATCACAAAGAATTTCATGTTCTTTAAAATCGGCCAAGCCACTTTAAAAGGGAAAAATGTTCCAACTCAAAATTCATCCAATTGAACTTCAAAAACAACATTAACCAATTGTTTTAAGTCATCCAATGATCAAACAAAACAAATTACCAAGACATTAGGTTCTTCCAATTTTCGGCCAAGCCTCCAATTTGGGGAAAATTGAATCCAATCCAATTTCATGAAATTGATCACACACAATCTCAATAAACATGTTCTAAGCATACTTAAACATCCAATGCAATTAAAACATGCTTAAACACATTTTACCCAATTTCAAGTTTCATTTTAACCTTAAGAATGGGGAAAATTGATCTAATCCAATTTTCTTGAAATTGATCATGCAAAACTTCAATTCAACCTCATTCAAGCATAATGCATCAAACAATTCAACCAAATCATGCCTAAATCGAGTTTACCCAAATTAAAGTTTTGACAAAAATAAGCAAATTGGGGAAAATCAATCCAATCAATTTTTATTTTTCAAATTGATTACATACAACTCAAATTCAATCATATATAATCATCCTCAACAATCAATTAGACAGAATCAAGTCAAAATCAAAAAGCCCCAAATTTGCCAAGAACCCTAATTTCGGATTTCATGCAATCAAAGCTCTGATACCATTGTTGGAGTTTAATCAAGTCCCAAGATCAACAAATCATGCATGAAAATCACATATGAACACATCAAAGGAGATGGCGGAATCAACTCACATTGAATTCGGTTTTGATGTTTGAAGAACAAGGTGCGATTTGATCCTCATAGAGCTCGTCGGCAGTACCTTCTCCTTGCAGTGAGCTGTGCGATTTGGACTGGTTTGGATCCTCAAGATTCGGCCATTGTTGAGCCACCATTTGAAGCTCCAAGCTTCAAGCTCCATGCTCACAAACTCACTTCCCTATCACCTTTGTATCACTCCTAGAGTGTGCTAGCACTACTCTCCTTCATTTACTTCTCAAAATTTCGGTGAAACCAGAAAAATTTGTGAAGAAATCGGCTTTGAAACCGTGAAGAGAGAAGAGAAAAGAGAGGGAGAGGAAGAGTTACGTTTTTGGCTCTTCATTTGCCTAAAACCGTGAACAGTACCAAGTACAAGAGAGAGAGAATAAAAAGCTTTTGTATATATCTCTTATTAATCTTTTACCAAGTAAATAAAATAAGATATATACTCAACTTTAATTCAAAAGCCAAAAAGGCAAGGAATAAAATAATGTTATATTTCATCTCAAGCCTTTTAAAAGCTTTCAATCATTTCACATCACTATTCACATCACATCTCTTCACTTTATTAAAGTGACAAGTTGTCAAGTCACATCACTCAAAGTGACAATTGATTTGACGATTGACGCGACTAGTGATTTGACGCTTGATGTGACTTGCGTGCCGCACTCGAATTCGAAATGCGAATGCGCTCGCAATCACTCTCGGGCTCGGGTTCGCTAATTCCAAATTAACGAATTTTCCGTCGCGTCGTTATTAAGTGATTACGCCTAGCGAATTCACTATTCACGTCGCTAACGAATTAATTCTAAATTAATTCGTTCGCCGAATTAAAATCTAATTTTAATTCCGCGTCGAAATCCAATTTCAATTAATATATCGAATATATTAATTTATCGATTAATTCCAAATTAATCGTTCTCTCTTTAACGATATTTTATCCGAGATAAAATATCTCCGTAATTAATCCCAGATTAATTTTCTCTCTCATCGAATTAATCCCATATTAATTCTATCTCTCTCTTCTAATTAATCCCAGATTAATCAAAGTGTGAGTAATACATCATCGGTGAATCTTCAGGAAGCGACCCAGAGATCTCCGGATATGTTGGCAGTAAATACGATCGTCGGACTGTCCGAACACGTAAGTACCTCGTACTACGTTTATATCGATTTACAAGACAAGGTTGGCTTCTAGCAAACGGCCATGCCTACCCAATTCTCCAGAAATATTCTTACAGGAATATATAGATCTGTATCAAGCGTAGTATACCGTAGTATTGTGTATATGGCCCAGTATCGGATAATCACGTGCTAGGGCTGGGGCTGGATAAGTGTCTGCCCCGTCCGAAACACATATCGGATGTCTGGTAACATAGTCTCTATAATCGGATATACATGACCTGGTCATAATATCCTGATTGGTTGCGCAAACTCAAGAGCACTAGTACCGTATCCTGCGTGACATCATCTCCAAATGACTGAAGTGACACTTCCGTCTTGACATCACACCCAATACTCTACGACTCTCTGATAAACCCAGAAGTGGTGTACTCAGAACCTGTAAAAGTCCCCTACCACCAAAACCAAAGTTTATCGATTATCGTCAGTATTAGCGATGTAAGTCTCAGGTTAAGACCATACACACCTACCTTGATTCGGCCTCCCATAGACACATAGTCATAATACCAATGGGATTCCGAGGGGTCTATCCAGAGCGAAGCTGTTTCCCGTACCATCGGTGAAACACGACCTCCTATCGCACTTGCATAAGTATCCAATACTTATATATATGAGAAACTATGCCGTTGTGCCCTCACAACACGCACAAGTGCAATACTAGCCTATTCCGCATTATCGATGTCCTGTCTCGATAATACTACGGCTAGGGATATTTAATGATTAATCCTTCGTGGACTGATACTGTCTCATATCATCTCAATCCAGGAACTAATCATAGGGACCTCTCTTCATTTATATATCTATGGTGATCTAATCACAAATGATGAGAGTGCAATTTCCTTATTACATAGTTAATTTGCTACAACAACACAATGATCTGTGCAAATAGTGACGCTATGGGTCATTTTGTCCAACATGGAGTTGTGGGGCAGGTGGCTTTGGTTTGTTGCTTTGTGAGTTGGCTACGTGGTGGGGGGCTATGTGGCGTGAAATTGAATGCTTGCTCCAAGGTTTGTTACGTGAGTGGAGGGGCTAATGAGGTTATGGCAGTGCATGAATTGGCTACGCGTGAATGGACTTGAGACGTGTTGAAGGCAGATATATGGCGTGAATGGAGGCTTGAAGGCTAGTACGTGTTTGTGAGAGTCAGACGTGAAGGAGGGCAGGCCGGGCGAGGTAGTGGGGACGTGTGGAGGGGCAAAAGGCAATATGGAGTGAATTTTTGGGAGGCTTTTGGGCGTGAATCAGTTGTGAAATTCGTTGTGATTTGAGTGAATGTGCCAGCCAGCCAGCCAGGTTTTGAATGTGTGGAGAGGGGTTCTTTTATAGGCAATGGGATGGGTTTTACCTTGTTGGGGAAAGAATCAAATTTGTGTATTAATTATGAGATATTTTTAATTTAGTATGTGATATGGAAAATCTTTTAATTAAGGGAAGTGATTTGATTTATCTTTTTAGTTAATGATATGATTTATTTAATTTAGGAAGGTGATTAATTAAATTAGGAATGTGTTTTATTTAAATTAGGAATTTAATTTAATTTAATTTCAAGTTTAATTTAATTGGTGAATGTGATTTAATTTAATTTAATTTAATTTAAGTTTAATTTAATTGGTTTTAATTTAATTTGTGACATGTATTTTAAATGTTTTAATTATTTAATTAATGAGATGTGTTTTAATGGGTTTGGTGTGTTTTAAAACAGAGGTCCAACAAGCAAACCCGAAGCGAAACAAGCGAGTTAACTCTGACAAAATGCTAATTTCCAACTTTTCCCTTCCAACGTCCGTTTCCCGCGGCTTTCACAACTAAAGAGGTAGTGTCTCCATATGAGACTCATCATCGGGCTGATATGCAAAAATACAATGCCTACAGTCGCCCCCACTTTGATGGGACTTGTGTAGTGTGTGACAATGACAATCCTATCAAAGTACGTGCAATGCATTTTGACTTACCTGGCTCGCCAGCTGTCACCTGGTCTGCCTGCTGTGCTGAGTTGATAGTGCTAAACCCCGTACCTAGGGTGTCGCGGTAGTCCACGGTAGTCCACATACTCCACAGTAGTCCATATAGTCCACATACTCCTCGGTAGTCCACGGTAGTCCACATAGTCCACATACTCCATGGTAGTCCACGGTAGTCCATATACTCCACGGTAGTCCACATAGTCCACATACTCCAAGGTAGTCCACGGTAATCCACATACTCCAAAGTAGTCCATATAGTCCACATACTCCACGGTAGTCCACATACTCCACGGTAGTCCACGGTAGTCCACATACTCCACGGTAGTCCACGGTAGTCCACATAGTCCACATACTCCTCGGTAGTCCACGGTAATCCACATACTCCACGGTAGTCCACATAGTCCACATACTCCACGGTAGTCCACATAGTCCACATACTCCACGGTAGTCCACGGTAGTCCACATACTCCACGGTAGTCCACGGTAGTCCACATACTCTAGGGTTGTGATTTATTCCAATATTATTTAAAGATAAAGTGGTTATTTATAATTGGGTAATATATTGATTTATTAACCTGGAACACTAATTTATATAAAAGCATCTTCCGATGGTCAATTACAAATACCTAGTATAATCCAATTGAACCATATGTCTATGTCAACCAAATTACCTAGATTCATTACGATTAAGTTCCAATTAAGACTACCCCCGCCCGACAGGTATATTCATATCCTGTAAGGAAATCTATTGAAAGGGTTATCTATCCTTAAGGAAGATCGTGGGCTATTGAATCTAAGGTCTTAAACTTAAAATCCATATGTCTAGTTCATTTTAAGTTTACCTAATCAATTTAATTAATGGCCAGTTAATTAAAGAGCATTAAGATTAAGATTCAATAAATAAATCTTTATATTACCCAAATTATAATCTAACCCTTATAAACCCGTGACATTGAATTTCATCACAACCCTAGATATTAACTTAGTTATGACACATAACTAGGGCTGGTAAAAACTTGAAAATAAAAGACATAAACTGCTGAAAAGTAATTGCGGTAAAATAAATACTGAAAAGTAACGATATAATAAAAATGAAATGGTAAGGTAAAAGGAATTACTTTTACTATTACTAATTTAGATAATCTCCCAGAAATAATATATAAACTTGTGATTATTACCAACCGACCAATCTGGCGGTATCCTGATTAAGTCAAATTAAGTCCAACCAGCCATATAGGCGGTAATATTTGTCCATAATCCAGCCATAAAGGCGGTACCAACATAAATTTACCAACCGACCATTCTGGCGGTATCCTTGATTAATCAGGTTCAAACCAACAGAAAATAAATTTACCAACCGACCAATATAGCGGTTTCCTTTATTAAGTCAGGTTCAAACCAGATTAAATTAAATTGCCAACCGACCAATATAGCGGTATCCTTTATTAATCAGTATTTTAAATAGTAAATATATCAGTTTTAAGGGAGATTAATCTAAATAGCAATAGTAAAATAATTACCTTTCACCTTAGCATAGGAAAGTTACCTCCTCATAGTGAATAGTAAAAACTGTAAAAAGTAAAGAAAGTAAATTACTATTATTACAAAATGTAATTAAAATTAAATTACAAAAGTAAAAAAATAAAAACTAAAATATTCTAGAGAGAGAAACTCTCGCTTTACACGGATTAGAAGAGAGAGAATGGTGTACTGAAATCTGAAATTTCGTGCTCTATTTATAGGAAAAAATTTCACTATTCGCGCGTCGCGACGCCAAGGACCTCAGCGTCGCGATGTTGGATTTTGTCGACGTGGCACGATGAGGAGGCGACACGTAGCAATTCGGATAAGAGGATAAGGTTGACACGTGTAATGGCGGCTGGAACTCAATTATGAAGCTGACGTCATTGATGACGTGTCACTGTTCATGACGTCATTGGTGACGTGTCACTGTTCATGACGTCATTGGTGACGTCATGATGATGTGGCGTGCGCACGTTAGCGGCTCTTCTGTGGTGGTGACACGTGTCACGGCGCATTTTAGCAAAGTCAAACTTCTCAAATCCTGATCAGTTGACCAGGTGCATGTTAGCAGATTCGGCGCATGCTGGACGTCGCGACGCGGAAGGTTGGGCGGCGCGACGCTGGAAATTACCAAAATGCCCTTTTTTTGCCAATTTTCACTGTTTTACTCCAAATCACCTCCAGAATGTCCTGAAACTTTATTTATCTACAAATAACACAAAACACATCAAAACATTCACAAAACTCAAGAAACTATACAAAATATTAGATTAAATGAGTGGGAAATAGTGATATAAATACCACTCATCACCTTTATCTCTCGATTCTTTGTAATTCTCTTCTCACATATTCCCTTCAATGTAAATGAGGTTTCTTTAGAAGTGTTATGTAGCCTGGGAGAGGAAGTGGAGTGATTTGTTCTATGAACAATTTGTGAAATATCAATCCGCATATCATTATTAATTTATTTACCGCGCCTTATTATGCTTTTAGAATGCATGCTTAAGGGTGTATGATGAGACCCAATCAAAGATAATTAATCGGTTGCCAATTACGCGAAAAACCCTCAACAAATATTAAGTGTTTTCCTTCCATTGAATGATTCATTCTCAAGATCCAAGATTGGCACTGGTTTGTTGGCCAAAGTCAAGACCTTTGTCCATCGCGGATGTGTTTGAGTCATGAAGACTTTGTTCCATATCGCATGTCTTTTCCAAGTTGTGATTTGTTGGCCAAAGTCAAGATCACTTCTTGTCCATCGACATCGATTACGAAGCTTTCCAAAGTTAATGGGTTCCACTTAACTGGAATCATTAAGATTGTTGTGCCAAAGCCAAGGCTTAGTTGATTGAGAGGAAAAGGTTAGGAATTATATTGGATATATTTACATATATTGGATATATGTTTCAGATTTGGAAGTCCACCTACTAGATCTAGGAATTAGATGAGATCCAATTGTTATTAGAAATCTACCTAGTTAAGTTTCATACAACTTGTTGGCCAAAGTCAAGGTTGTGTACTATTTAACGGGATCCTAGCCCACTAGGAAACTAGGTTTCCCGAGTACTCAACAGAGGGTTAGAGGCTCTCCGAAAAATAGTGGGAGGCAAGTATTAAATTTGCAATTTCGTTTAGATACTTGCCAATATGCGCTCATTTCATTTTTCATCATTAATTATAAATATATTAGTTGGACTAATATTTAATTGTTGTTTTAATTTAACTGTTGGACTATATTCAAACTACTTCATTTATAGTTGATTCTATACTTGGATTAAAGTAATCAATATATTTGAATTAACCAATCAAATTGTAGTTGATTATATAGTTAGACTATAATAATCATTATATTTGATTGTACCCGAAATCATTGATTGGATAGTTGGACTATTGGAATCAAGATAACTGAAAGATTAGCTTTTAGAACATAATCCTGGGAGAAAATGTCCTTAAACGGCTCCAATTTTCAAATTAGGAATAGAACTTTAGGATAATCATGGGAGCTGAGAAGTTATTCTATTTGATAGAGAAACCTCTTAAGTATAAGCCCGAAGTTGAGCGTATAGTAGAGCATGAGCTTAAGAAGACTCATTGTGATGATAATTTTAGTGTTCAATCCGTTACGCACAACCAAATCTTCTTAAAAGGACATATCCAAGTTCTCTGTCTAAATTGTGGCAAACGGGGTCACTAGAAGTGTGATTACTGTATGGACAAGGCAGACATGAAGGAAGTGAAGGCGGGACAAGGTTCCAGCTTCAAGAATGTTTGTTATAAACATGTTCACTGCTGGTATTAAACTTGGATTTTTGATACTAGATATGGTACATGAATATATGTACTGATGTGCGAGATCTGCTGATAAGCAGTAAACTGGCTTCAGATGATATCGACCTACAAGTCTGAAACATGACAAGAGTCACTGTTTTGGCTGTAGAAACCTAAGTTTTGGAACTGCCCTTTGGGCATATACCTAAATTAGGAAATTGTTAAAATGTATCTAGTTTGACTAGAAACATTATCTCTATATCTAAGATTAACCCGTTTTAGGTATAATTTTATATTCTAGAACACTAAGTGTTTTGTTTTTGAAGATGATATTGAGATAAGCACATTAGATGTGAATAACAGTATTTATATTTAGAATATAAATTAAATCTCATACATATAAACTGAAATAATCAGATGAGACTTATTTGTGGCATTGTTGTATGGGATACATAAATAGGACTCGTATATCCACACTTTCGAAGAGTGGATACTAGGACAGATTTGATTCTAATTCAAATGATGTCTACGAATCTAGTTTATTAAGGCAAAGTGCCTAAAACACCGTTTACTTGCTAAAAGGGCAAGTGCCACAGATCTGTTAGCCCTCGTTCATAGTGACGTGAGTGGGACCATGTCTAACTAGGTTAGAGGTGGATATGAATACTTCGTAACCTTTACGGATGTGGCATCGCATTACGGTTATGTGTATCTTATGAAACATAAGTCGGATCTTTTGATGAATTCAAAGAGTTTCGACACGAAATAGACAGACAGACCGGCTAAAGTATTACCGTCACGGTTAGACCGTGGTGGAAAATACTTAAGCAATAAGTTTCTCGATTATTTGAAAGAGTATGGTATTCTTTCACAATGGACTCCTCCCGGGACACCTCAATTTGACGGTGTATCTGAACAGAGAAACCGAACCTTGTTGGACATAGTAAGGTTAATAATGAGTCGCTCTGAGCTACTAATTTCCTTCATGGGATAAACATTAAACAGTGCAATACTTATTTTGAATAAGGTTCCATGAAAATATGTTAGACATATTTCATATTAGAAATGAACAGGAAAGAATCGGATTTCTCATTCAGGAAGATTTGGGAATGCTGGGCATATATTTAGAAGGTACCAAACTAGAACCCAAATCGGATGAGTTCCTATTTGTAATTGGTTGTCCTAGGGAAACCAAAGTATAATATTTATACAACTCACAAGAGAACATTGTAATTGTTGCTCTCCATGCGGTTTGCCTAAGAGGAATTCCTATATGCAGTGATAAGTGGGAGGAAAGTAAAACTCGATGGAAATCAGAGTAATACTGTTCAAGGCACCGTGTCCCCACGGAACACCAATAGTTCATCAGGGATGAAACTATACCAATAATCTTCGAATACACAAGAACCGTGTAGGTCGGAGAGAGTCAGAAAACAACCTAAGAGGTATGGGTTTCTGATCTCACCTTATGTAGATGTCAATCTTATTGAGGGAGACGAACTGACTACATATGAGGAAACGATACAAGGTATCGACTCTCTTTTATGGCAAAGTGTCATAAAGTCCGAAATGGATTCCATGTATATCAACCAAGTTTGGATACTAGTTGATGTACCAAACGACATTGTTCCTATTGGTGAGTCTTCATGGTGAAGACATATATGAAATATGACAACATACAAACGTACAAAGCTAGGCTTGTAGTGAAAGGGTATCATCATCAACATAGTGTCGATTATGACGAAATATTTTACCCGTTGCCATGATTAAATCCATTTGGATAATGCTTGCTAATGCTGCATGTTTCATTTATGAAATATGGCAGTTGAACATCAAAATCGATTTCCTTAAGCGGAAACCTTTAGGAGGGTGTTTACAACATCCTGACGGTTTTGTCGTACCAAAACATGTAAACAAAGTTTGCAAGTTAAATCGATCCATGTATGGATTGAAGCAAGCATTGAATTGTTGGAATAAGCGTTTTGATGTAATCATAATGGTATATGATTTAATTCAAAACGAGGATGATTCTTGTGTATATAAGAAGGTTAGTGGGAGCGCACTGACAATGATTGTCCAATATAATGATGCCATATCATTTCTTGGAAATGACATTCCCATAATACAATCGGTGAAAGCTTAGCTTTCATGAAATTTCTCCATGGAATACTTGGGAGACGCAACCTTTATTCTAGGAATAAGGATCCACTGAGATAGATCTAAAAGTTGTTGGCACTCTCCGAGAACTCGTACATTGAAAGACATGTACGTGACCTGGTGTCTCATATGCTTTGAGCATATGGAGTCACAATCGGGCCAATCCAGGTGATGGTCATTGGATTGATATTAAGAACATCCTTAAGTATCTTAGACGAACTAAGGATGCTTTCTTAAACTATGGAGAATGAGAACTTGAGGTGACTGGGTTCACTGCTGCAAGTTTCCAAACCGACCAAAAACGACAAAAAGTCGTAATAAAGGTACTATATAGTTTTAATAACGGAATAGTGAGCTGGAAATCTTCCAAGCAAGATATTGTTGCCGAATAAACAATAAAAGCGGAATATTGCTGCAGCTGGGGCATCAAAAGAAGCGGTTTGGATCTATAATAATCCTAATTCGATTAGGTATAGTTCTGTTAGTAGCTGAGCTAGGCTACAGCACATGCTAAAGAATTACGGTCTCATCAATGATCCAAGTATATACTTCGACTATTTCATCTGATTCGTCAGATCATCAATTGTGGCGATTGTTGGGTTTCTCTAAGGTCTCAAGGATCATTTTCAAGCAAGAAACACATGTGAATATAATAATGAAATATGGCGGAAACATACTTACATTGATCGGTTTGGATGCGACGAAGAAAAAAACTTTTCCTCCATGGTGATGAAGCTCTCGGCCAAGGACTATTTTTGAGCTCCTCATTTTCGGTCACCACCTCCATTGATGCTCCAAGCTCCAAGCTTTCAAATGGTGATTCCATGCTCATGAAATTAGTTCCCTATCACATTAGGATGACTCCGTTGTGTGCTAGTACTCTTGATTTTGCAATAAAATCATCATCTTGCTTCTCCTTGTATCCTCGGTTTTTGACAGTAAATGGAGAAGAAGAAGTGGTCCAAGACCGTGAGATAGAGGAGGGAAAAAGGCACCAAAACCGTGAGTGGTTCCAATAGAGAGAGAGAAAATGTGTTTTATATATTTAGTTTTGATTTTTTAAAAATCAAATACCAAAAACCATTTTCAAATTCCAAAAGTCAAAGGCAAAAAACAATCAATGCCTTCCAACTACCAACATCAATCAATAGCGACATGTTGTCACATCACTCAAAGTGACTAGACATCACATCAATCGATTGACGAATGATTTGACACTTGATGTGACTTATGGGCCGCATTTTAATTCGCAATGTGAGTGCACCCGCAAACACTCCTGGACTCGGGTTCGCTAATTCAAAAATAACGAATTTTCCGTTGCGACGTAATTAAATAATTATGCCTAGCAAAATCATTATTCACGTCGCTAACGAATTAATTCTAAATTAACTCGTTCGCCCAAATTAAAATCCAATTTCAATTCCGCGTCTAAATCCAATTTCATATAATATATCGAATATATTATTTTATCGATTAATTCCAAATTAATCGTTTTCTCCCTTTAATAATATTTTATCCCAGATAAAATATCTCCGTAATTAATCCCATATTAATTTTCTCTCTAATCTAATTAATCCCGGATTAATAAAGTGCGAGTCATACATCATCGGTGAATCTTCGAGAAGCGACCCATGAGATCCCCGGATATGTTGGCGGTAAATCTGGTCGTCGGACTATCCGTACACGTAAGTACCTAGTACTACGTTTGTACCGATTTTCAAGACAGGGTTGGCTTCTAGCAAAGCGCCATGCCTGCCCAATTCTCCAGAAATATCCTTACATGAATATGTGATCTATATCAAGTGTAGTATACTTAGTATTGTGTATTTCCATCCAGCATCGGATGTCACATGCAAGGCCTGGGGTTGGAAATGTGTTTGCCTCATACGAAGCACATATCAGATCTCCGGTAACTAGTCTCTATATCGGATAATCATGACCTAGTTATATTATCCCGATGACTGCACTACATAAGAGAACCAGTTCCGTATCCTACGTGATCATCATCTCCACTATGACTGGAGTGATACTTCCATCTCGACATCACACCCAAAACACTACGATTCTCAATATACCCAGAAGAGGCGTACACAGAACCTGTTAAAGCCCTGGGCGTCCAAAACCAAAGTACACTGATTGTCGCAAGTATTAGCGGTGCAAGTCTCAGGTTAAGACCAAATACACCTACTCTGATTCAGACTTCTATAGACTCAAAGTCATACTACCAATGGAATTCCGAGGTGTCTATCCAGAGCTAAGCTGTTTCCCATACCATCGGTAAACACAACCTCCTATTACACTTGCATGAGTATCCTATACCCAAATATATAAGAACTATGTCGTTATGCCCTCACAACGCGCACAAGTGTAATACTAGTCTTTTACGCATTATCGATGTCCAATCTCGATAATACTATTACTATGGATATTTAATGATTAAACCTTCGTGGATTGATATTGTCTTATAACATCTCAATCTGAAACTAATCATATGGACCTTTCATAATTTATATATCTTGGTGATCTAATAACAAATGATAAAAGAGCAATTTCCTTTATCACATAGTTAATTTGTACAACAACACCATTATCTGTACAAATAGTGACGCTATGGGTCATAATTGTCCAACAATCTCCCACTTGGCCTATAGCCAGTCACTTAAGTGTCTAACACTCGAACTATGTACGGTTCGCTCAAGCTTCTGCTGAGGAAATGCTTTCATCAGCGGATTTGCATGACTACCATCTGATGCGATTTATTCGATCATCACATCGCCACGATGTATGATCCGAACGAATCAGATGAATATCTGAAGTATATATATGGATCATTGATGAGACCATTAATTCTTTAGCCTGCGATGAAGCCTAGCTCAGCTGCTAACAAAACTATTCCTAATCTGATTATGATTATTATCGACCCAAAAGGCTTATATTGTTGCCTCAGCTGCAGCAATAACCCGCTTCTATTGTTTATTCAGTAACAGTATATTGCATGGAAGATTTCCAGCTCACTTTTCCGTTATCCAAACTTTATAGTACCGTTGTTACGACTTATAGTCATTATTATCGGTTTGGAAATTTGCAGCAGTGAACCCAGTCACTTCAAGTTCTCATTCTCCATAGTATAAGAAAGCATACTTAGTTCCTCTAAGATAGTCAAGGATGTTCTTAACATCAATCCAATGACTATCACTTGGATTGGCCCGATTGTGACTCCATATGCTCAAAGCGTATGAGACATCAGGTCACGTACATTTATTTCAATGTACGATTTCTCGAAGAGTTTTAAAAAACTTTAAATCTATCCCAGTAGATCTTTATTCCTAGAATAAAGGTTGTTTCTCCCAAGAATTCTACGGAGAATTTTCATGAAAGCCAAGCTTTCACCGATTTTATTATGGGAATATCATTTCCAAGAAATGATATATTTTCATTATTTAGGACTTTCACTATTAGTGCGCTCCCAATAACCTCCTTATATACACAAGAATCATTTTCGTTTTTGAATTAAATCATACACCATTATGATTACATCAAAACGATATTGTTCCAAGAACGCAATGTTTGCTCCAATCCATCCATAGATCGAATAACCGGCAAACCTTGTTTGCTCGTTTTAGTAGGACAAAATCGCCAGGATGTTGTAAACATCCTCCAAAAGGTTTCCGTTAAGGAAAACGGTTTTGGCATTCAGCTGCCATATTTCATGAATGAAACATGCAGCATCAGCAAGCATTATCCAAATGGATTTAACCATGGTAATGGTTAAAAGGTTTCGTCGTAATCGACACAATGTTGATAACGATACCTTTTCGCTACAAGCCCAGCTTAGTATGTTGGTATGTTGCCTTCCATGTATGTCTTCCTTGAAGACTCTATAGTTCCAATAGGCACAATGCCTTGTGGTACAACAACCAGTTCTAAACTTAGTTGGTATACATTGAATCCATTTTGGACATCATGGCATTTTACCATAATCGGGAGTCGATACCTTGTATCACTTCCTCATACGTAGTCAATTCGTATTCCTTAATAAGATTGACATCTTTATGAGGTGAGATCAGAAAGCCGTACCCCATGTTATTTTCTGACTCTCTCCGACTTACGTGGTTCTTATGTATTCGAAGATTATTGGTATAGTTTCATCCTTGATGAACTATTTGTGTTCCATCCAGGAATATGTGCCTGGAACAGTATTACTCCAATTTTCATCGAGTTTTACTTTCCTCCCACTTACCAATGCTTATAGGTATTCCTCTTAGGAAAATAACATGGTGAGCAACAATTACATTGTTCTATTGTGAGATGTATAAGTACTATACTTTGGTTTCCCTAGGATAACCCACAACTTAGGCATTTATCCGATTTGGGTTTTAGTTTGGTATCATCCAAACATATGACTAGCATTCTCAAATCTTCAGGAATGAGAAAACCATGTTTCTTTCCTGTTCATATCTAATATGAAATCTGTCTAACTGATTTTTATGGAACCTTATTCAACATAAGTTATGCACTGTTTAAAGCTTATCCGTTGAAGGAAATGGTAGCTTAGAGCGACTCATGATTAACCTTATCATGTCTAACAAAATTCGGTTTCTCCGTTCAGACACACTATCAAACTGACGTGTTCCGGGAGGAGTCATCATTGAAAGAAAATTATACTCTTTCAAGTATACGAGAAACTTACTGCTTAAGTATTTTCCATCATGGTCTAACCGTGACGGTTAATACTTTAGCCGATCTGTTCGTCTATTTCGTATCGAAACTCTAAAAGTTTCCGATTTGTGTTCCAAAAGAAACACATAACCATAACACGATGCCACATCCGTAAAGGTCACAAAATATTCATATCCACGTCTAGCCTAGCTAGACATGGGCCCACTTACGTCATTATGACCGAGGGCTGACAGATTGGTGGCACTTGCACTTTTACCAAGTAAAGGTGCTTTAGGTACTTTGCCTTATAAAATAGATTCATAGACATTATTTGAATGGAATCAAATTTGTCATAGTACCCACTCTTCGAAAGTGTGGATATACGAGTCTTGTTAATTGTGTCCCAGACAACAATGCCACTTATAAGTCTCAACTGATTAAATCAGTTTGAGCTATTTGTTTGTCATGTCTTACGTTTGAGATTTATTTATATTCAAAATATAAATACTATTATTCACATCTAATGTGTTTTATCTCAATATCATCTTTATAAAATAAAACACTTTAGTGTTCTAGAATATAAAGGTATATCCGCAACGGATTATACTCTGATATAGAGATAATGTTTCTAGTCAAACTAGTTACATTGTAACAGTTTCCTAATTTAAGTAAATACCCGAAGGGTAGTTCCTAAACTTAGGTCTCCACGGTCAAAACGGTGACTTTTCACCCATTTTCAATTCGTAGATAGATCTCATCTGAAGTCAGTATCCTGCTCATAGTAGATTCTGCACACCAGTATATATTTATGTACCACACTCAGTATCTAAAATCCAATTTTAATACTAGTAGTGAACATACTTATGACAAACATATTTGAAGCCGGAGCCTTGCACCGTCATCAATTCCTTCATGTCTACCTTGTCCATACGGCAGCCACGCTTTCGTGTCCCCGTTTGCCACAATTTAGGCTGACATCTTGGGATATGTCATATGTCTTCCGAGAAGATTATAATGATTTTGCCTT
The DNA here is from genome assembly GCA_019454045.1 of Zanthoxylum bungeanum. NCBI lineage: Eukaryota > Viridiplantae > Streptophyta > Magnoliopsida > Sapindales > Rutaceae > Zanthoxylum > Zanthoxylum bungeanum. Next base: position 34,290 of record SKCR01046450.1, read on the forward strand.
TGCCATTTTTCATACCCGAGGAGCCTTTGGCCAAGCCTTGGCCTTCTAGAATATCGAAGTAAGGTGCGCCTTGCGCTTCTTGCCTTATTGCAAACTTTGGCTTTGTCTCCTTGAGTAGAGCCATTAACTCTCCAACAGTTTACTATTGCAATTTAGTAATTCTAAGATCTAAAGATAGATCTATGAAGATCCTTCAATTTCATTATCATACTATAAGGATCTAATCCTTAGTTTTGAATAATAAATTAAAGAGTCTATTTGGCAAGCTTATTGGATTAAGCACTAAAGTTATCATCACATGAATCTCCCAAATATCATGCTCCACTATTTGCTTAACTCCTGACTTTAGTCTAAGATGTTATTTTATCAAATAAAGTAACTTCTTTGTTTTCAGGACTATCCTGAAGTTTCATTCCCAATTTGAAAAATTAAAGTCGTTTAAATACATTTTTCACCCAGGATTATGTTTTAAACACTAATCTTTCAATTATCTTGATTCTAATAGTCCAACTAACGATTTTAGGTACTATTGATTATAATGATTATTATAGTCTAACTATATAATCAACTATAATTTAATAGATTAAATTCAATTATATTGATTACTATAATCCAATTATAAAATTAACTATTAATTGAATAGTTTGAATACAGTCCAACTGTTTATTTAAAACAACGATTAAATATTAGTCCAACTAATATATTAATTTATTTGACGAAATATTTGAAATGAGTGCGTATGGCAAGTTACTAAACGAATATTACAAATTTAATACTTGCCTCCCACTATTTTTCGGCGAGCCTCTAACCCTCTGTGTAGTACTCGGGAAACCTTGTTTCCTAGTGGGCTAGGATCCCGTTAAATAACACACAATCTAGACTTTGGCCAACAAATTGTATGATAATTAACTAGGTAGATCTCTAAGATCAATTGGATCCCATCCAATTCCTATATCCAGTAGGTGGACATCCAAGTCTGAAACATATATCTTATATATGCCAATATATCCAATATATTGCCTAACGTTTTTCCTCTGAATCAACTAAGCCTTGGTTTCGGCACAACAAACTTAGTGATCCCAGTTAAGCGTAACCCATTGACCATGGAAAGCTTCGTAATCAATGTCGATGGACAAGAAGTGATATTGACTTTGGCCAACAAATCACAACTTAGACAAGACACCAAAATGGAATAAAGCCTTCATGATTCAAACACATCCTCGACGGACAAAGGCCTTGACTTTGGCCAACAAACCAATGCCAGTCTTGGATCTTGAGTAAGAATCACTCAATGGAAGGAAAAACGCTTAATATGATTTTGAGGGTTTTTCGCGTGCAATTGACACCCAATTAATTGTTGGATAATATGACCCATAACGTCACTATTTGTACAGATCACGGTGTTGGTGTACAAATTAACTATGTGACAAGGAAATTGCACTCTCATCATTTGTGATTAGATCACCATAGATGTATAAATGAAGAGAGGTCCATATGATTAGTTGCTGGATTGAGATGATATGAGACAGTATCAGTGCACGAAGGATTAATCATTAAATATCCCTAGCCAGAGTATTATCGAGACAGGACATCGATAATGCGGAATCGGCTAGTATTGCACTTGTGCGCGTTGTGAGGGCACGACGGCATAGTTCTCATATATTTAAGTATTGGATACTTATGCAAGTGCGATAGGAGGTTGTGTTTCACCGATGGTACGGGAAACAGCTTCGCTCTGGATAGACCCCTCGGAATCCCATTGGTATTATGACTATGTGTCTATGGGAGGCCGAAATCAAGGTAGGTGTGTACAGTCTTAACCTGAGACTTACATCGCTAATACTTACGATAATCGATAGACTTTGGTCTTGGTGGTACAGGGCTTTAACCGGTTCTGTGTACACCACTTCTGGGTTTATCAGAGAGTCGTAGTGTATTGGGTGTGATGTCAAGACGGAAGTATCACTTCAGTAATAGTGAGATGATGTCACGCAGGATACGGTATTAGTGCTCTTAAGTGTTGCGCAACCATCGGGATATTATGACTAGGTCATACATATCCGATTATAGAGACTAGTTACCAGACATCCGACATGTGCTTCGGACGGGGCAGACACTTATCCAGCCCCATCCCTAGCACGTGACTATCCGATACTGGGCTGATATACACAATACTACGGTATACTACGCTTGATACAGATCTATAAATATTCCTGTAAGAATATTTCTGGAGAATTGGGTAGGCATGGCGCTTTTCTAGAAGCCAACCTTGTCTTGTAAATCTGTACAAACGTAGTACGAGGTACTTACGTGTTCGGATAGTCCGACGACCGTATTTACTGCCAACATATCGAGAGATCTCATGGGTCGCTTCCTGAAGATTCACCGATGACCTATGACTCGCACTTTAATTAATCTGGGATTAATTAGAAGAGAGAGAGAAAATTAATCTGGGATTAATTGCGGAGATATTTCATCTCGGATAAAATATCGTTAAAGAGAGAGAACGATTAATTTGGAATTAATCGATAAAATAATATATTCGATATATTATAAGAAATTGGATTTTGACGCGGAATTAAAATTAGATTTTAATTCGGGCGAACGAATTAATTTAGAATTAATTCGTTAGCGACGTAAATAGTGATATCGCTAGGCGTAATCATTTAATTACGACGCAACGGAAAATTCATTAATTTGGAATTAGCGAACCCGAGCCCGAGAGTGATTGCGAGCGCAATCGCATTTCGAATTCGAGCGCAGCACGCAAGTCACATTAAACGTCAAATCGCTAGGCACATCAAGCGTCAAATCAAATGTCACTTTGAGTGATGTGACAAGTTGTCACTTGATTTGGGTGATCGATGTAGAAGTTGAAAAAGCAACTTTTGCTTTTTACTTTTGACTTTAGCATTTAATGTGAAGTTAAAAGAATTGGTAATTGGTTTTTATTAATTGTTAGAAATTATAAAAAAAATTAATTACATTTCTTTTTCTTTCTCTCTCTCCACTCTTCTTTTACGCATCTCTTCATCTCCCTCTCTTTTCTCTCTTCCTTCTCCTCACGGTTTTGGAAACCGATTCTTGTTCTTCAAAAATCTGGGTTTGACCGAATGAAGAAGAGAAGCAAGGAATGTGATAAGTGCTAGCACACCATAGGATTATTCAAAGGTGATAGGGAAACGAATTTGTGAGCTTGGAATCTTAAAGCTTGGAGCTTTAATGGAGGACATCCATTGCCGAATTTTCAAGGAGGAAGATGACCCAAAACCGAGCATGATAGCAGTCCAAGGAGGCCAAAACCGAACTCACACAAGGAGCAAAATGGGTGTGTTTGTTCTTCTTCGCATCAAAACCGACCATGTGTAGTATATTCTGCACCTCCTATGTTGTGTATTCATGCATTTTCTTGCTTGATTTATTGATTTTGGGACCTATATTAGAACTCAACAATGGTATCAGAGCTATTATCAAGCATGAAAAAAGTTAGGGTTTAAATTGGGCAAAATCGATTTTGACTTGTTTGGTTAAATAAATTGATTGTTTAAGCATGCTTGGATGATGTTTAATTGAGATTGTGCATGATCAATTTCAAGAAATTTGGTTGGATCCAATTTTCCCCAAAATTGTAGGTTGGACCGAAAATATGAACCCTAAATTGGCTTGGCATTATTTTGTTTTTTGATCATTGGGTGACTTAAAACAATTGGGTATTGTTGTTTTGAAGTTCAATTGAATTGAATTTTGATTTGGAACAATTTTCCCTTTATAAAGTGGGTTGGCCGAATTCAATTGGACATGAAATTCATTGTGATTTTGTTGTTTGATTCATTGGATGAGTTGAATTGATTTGGTAAATTATGATTGTGGATTCAATTGGATTGAAACCGAATCGAATTGAAAAACCCCTAATTGCCGAGACTTGAAAGCATGTAAATTGGGTTTGATTTTAATTGAATTGTGTTGGACACTATTTGATAATTAAAGTGCATGATTAATTAGGCTAATTGATGTTTTAGAAATGATAATTGGGTAATTGATTGTGTATTACACTTAGGTTAATTAATTGTGAAATTTGGAATTTTATAAGTTAATTAATTTGGGCTTGATATTGGAAATTGGGCTTGTTAGGTTGTAATTGGGCTTTTGGGCTTTGTTTGTAACAAAGTTGGGTTTAGGCAAAATTGGTTGGATCCAATTAGGCCCAAAACCGAATCCAAAAGGTCCAATTATGACTTAATTGACCTTAATTATTAATTGGGCCTAATGGGCCAAAATTAATATAAAGGCTTATTGGGTAACTCCCGGATTGGACTTTGGTTATCGGTTTGACCCGAGGTTGACCAAAAGTCCACGCCTTAAGAAATTAATTAAAAGCCCATTGGACTTGAATTAAATAAACATGGACGTTAATCGGGCTTTGAGACCCGTTGCGATTAAATTTGGAATTTAAGTCGTAAAGGTTCGTTAATAAAAGTGTAATATTTAATTTGGAATTAAATAGTGAATTAGAATTAAATGTGTATTAAATTGGATTTAATTATGTAGTTTAATTTAATTCAAGAATTCGTACTTTGAGTACTTATTCGCAAAACGAGTTTGACTCGAGCAAAAATCAAATCGTTGTTTGAACATTGGATGATCACTAATTATCAGATTAATTAATTGGATTTGATTGATTGATAACATCTTGTATGAATACATGGTTGCGATGCATGAATAATGTATATCGGATGGATATTAGTCGGGTGGGACGATTTTGGAAATTGTAATAAATTGATTTATAATTGGACCTGCGAGTCCAGCCTTATCTCCTATTTCTTTGTATTCTCTTCTCACCTATTCCCCTCAATGTAAATGAGGTTTCTTTAGAAGTGTAGTGTAACGTGGAAGTAGAAGAAATATTTGTGCTAGCGGGAGAGAGAAAGTGAGAGATTTGATCTAGGATCAATGTGTAAAATATCCATCCGCATATCATTATTATTTTTCATATGCGCTTTATTATGTGTTTAGAATGCATGTTTAAGGGTGTATATGATGATGAGACCTTAACAAAGATAATTAAAATTGGTAACAATTTGCACGCGAAAAACCTCGTTAAATATCAAGCGTTTATTTCTTCCATTGAGTGATTCTTACTCAAGATCCGAGATTGGCAGGGGTTGTTGGCCAAAGTCAAGCCCTTGTCATTCGAAGATGTGTTTTAATCACGAGGCTTTGTTCCATATCGGTGTCGCGTCCAAGTTGTGGTTTGTTGGCCAAAGTCAAGACCACTTCTTGTCCATTGACATTGATTATGAAGCTTCCATGTCAATGGGTCCGCGCTTGACTGGGATCACTAGGTTTGTTGTGCCAAAGCCAAGGCCTAGTTGATTAAGAGGAAAAAGGTTAGGGTATACATTCGATGTATAGGCATATATAAGATATATGTTTGGGACTTGGATGTCCACCTACTGGATCTAGGATTTGGATGAGATCCAATTGATCTTAGAGATCTACCTAGTTAATTTTAATACAATTTGTTGGCCAAAGTCAAGATTATGTGATATTTAACGGGATCCTAGCCCACTAGGAAACACAGTTTCCCGAGTACTCGACAGAGGGTTAGAGGCTCGACGAAAAATAGTGGGAGGCAAGAATTGAATTTGCAATACTCGTTCAATTACTCGCCATACGTGCTCATTTAAATTATTTCGTCGTTATATTAAATGTTAGTTGGACTAATATTTAAACTGTTTTTTTAATAAACAGTTGGACTGTATTATATTTGATTATATATAATTGGATATATATTAATCAATAAATTTGAATTAATTAATTTCAGTTTACAGTTGATTTTATAATTGGATTATAGTAATCAATGTAATTGAGGTTAATTAATTTAGATTATATTTGATTATATAGTTGGACTATTATAATCATTATAATAATAGTACCACAAATCGTTGATTAAATAGTTGGACTATTGTAATCAAGATAAATTGAAAAGTTGGATATTTAAAATATAATCTGGGATTAAAATATTTTAAATGATTTAATTTTCAAATTGGGAATAAATAATAGGTTACTTTATTTATAAAATAACTTATTATACCTTAAGCCCAAAATTAAGCAAAATAAGTAGAGCATAAAGTCTTTGGAAGATTTATGTGATGATGACTTTAGTGCTTAATTTAATATACTTGTCATAAATCTAATTTTAGATTTAAGAAGTATTAAAATTGCAATTTATAATTCTTGGAGAATTAATTGACTATTCTAGAGGAGATAAAGTCTAAATTTGCAATTGGGCATGTAGCACGAGGTGCACATCGTTTCGATATTCAAAAAAAAAAAAAAAAACCAAGGCTTGGCCTAAGGTTTCTGAAATTTGAAAAGGATAATTGACATATCCCAAAGTGACTACCATTTGGATATGGCAGACACGAAGGAATTAAAGAAAGGGCAAGGCTCTTACTTTAAAAATGTTTGTCTTAGTTATGTTCACAGCTAGTATTGAAATTAGATTTTAAATACTTAGTGTGGTACATAAAATGTATGTATTGATGTTCAGAATCACGTCGACGTTTCTATTAGCAATCCCATAATAACACTTAGAACTTATTTATACAGTGTACCACGGGCCCATGGATTTAACAGATTGCTAATTCCATATTGAATACTTATGCTTTGTACACAGAACTAAAAGATCATTTCTTGATACACACAGGATATCATGAGCATCAGTCCATACCCAATGAACAGGCGGAGGTATGATCTGAATATATCAGTGACGTGATTGTCATCTAATTATGGAGGATAACTCATATATCCACAATGGTATCTCAAGTCAAAGAATCATTATGATCACTCAACCTAAGAAGATTCTTATTGACGTTGGTGTACCATCCATTAAGAATCTTCGATGAGTCATTCAGTGTTTATCCACTATAACACCTACACGTCTATACGAGTCTCCAAGACTCATTGTTGATTGAGAAACCATCTAAATCCAAGATTCCAATATACGAAATGTACCAGTCCCAACAGGTTTACTTTACTGACTAAGTAGTGCAAGCCTTGACCGGGAACCGTCTAAGAATGGCAACATCATGATACAACTAAATGTCAGTTGCGAGGCTTTTTTAACAGTATCATAACTAATCATTCTAAGGTCGGTTAAGTCTTTACCATATTAAAGAAGATGTTATATAAAAGAAACTATTCATTTTATTCACAATAAAATGTTACAATAGTATTTACAAGGAAATACATAATAAAATTGGCGCTCAGAGCACCCACCCTAACAAAATCAACTTGTCCCAAAGTGGCATGATATGGATTGCATTTAAATGAACAATAAACTAAGAAACTAGTTGTATTAAGAAAATGTCAAAGTTTATGGAAATCTTATATTTTGAATAGATTGTGATTTAAGAGATTTAAGGGTTGCTTTGATGATGATATATGATGTCTGAGTATGTAGGATTAAAGAGTTGTTGTGTAAAAGTTATGGTATGGAAGTGTGGAAGTGTATTTGAACAATTAGACATGGAAAAAATGATGATAAGCTCTAAATTTTGCCTAGCGTCGCGATGCTAAACACTTTGTGTCGTGACGTGTACTAGGTAATTTATGCATAATTGATTCTGGGTTTCACGAGTCACGACGCGCACTGGAAATCTCCAAATCTTCGTTTCTGGAATGATGAGCGTCTTGACGCGCAAGGCCTTGCGTCGCGACGTGAAGACCATAATTTCCCAAATTTTTTTTTATTCATTCAAGCTTCACCTTAGTGTGTTAGAGGCCACCCCAAAATCCTCGTATCAGTTCATATATATACATTATGTCATGATATACGCATGATATGTAGGGAAGTATTAACGAGTACTTAAATAGATAAATTAGCCTAATCCCGTAACTTTTCTCATTCCATCTTCTACTCAAGATTATCAATTATAGATGATCGCAGGAACCATAAACTTCTTCAGCGAAGTAAAGTAAGGCTAGCGGGACTTTAAATGGGACTTCAAATCTATGAGTGGACACTCTCTTTCTAAGTAGATTTTCCATTGTATTATTTTAAGTACATACTTACTTTTATTCACATAGGGCGTTAGCCTTAATTTTATTAGAAATGCTTTTCACATAGTGAAGTTTTAGAAAGATTGATTTTAATAGCATGAGTTTTGAGATTTTTGGGGCATGGGGAAAAACCACACCTCAGTATATAAATTATGCAATTGACGGATGAAATGTCCACATGTAGAGGACTTGGGGGACAGCGATACGTAACTCCCCTATATCCTAGTTTAGAATTAAGGATGACAAATGCCTATAGATCATAGATTAAGAGCTTAGAGGGTAGTATAGATCCGTATCATAAGTTTTAGTTCAGTGGCTTGGGGGACAACGATACGTAACGCCCCATGACCACTAGTTTCAGGGACAGGTAGTGGCATGCTTTGGGGGATGACAATTCGTAACTTCCTAATGACATGAATTTGAACTCCTGACTTTAGTTAGGCGTATGTGGGGACGATGATACGTAACGCCTACATGCGTCAGGTTTTCAAAAATTGTTTTCAGAGATAGTTTTCAGAAATAGATATTTCAGAAATAGTTTTCAGAAAAGATCTTTCAAATACAGGTATGTTCTGAAAGTGGATTTCGGAAATTTTTTTCACGAAGATAGTTGTTTTCAAGTAATATAAGAGATTTCAGGAAAAATGATTTGAGGTAAAATTGGTTTTAGAACCATGGATTTTCAAAAGCACTTTTAGTAGTGCTTTTAAACTGTCTACTCACTTAGATCAGTCAAACGATCTAACCCCCCACTCCCAGTTTCTTTGTTTTGGAGGTATTTCTGGAGGACGAGCTAGAAGGGATAGATACTGATGGTAGTCACTAATAGGTTTAGACCACCAGGTTGAGTCAGAGATAGAGTTCTTCAGTCAAGCTTAGTAAAGTCCATTTTCAGAAAATTATATAACAAAGTTGTGTATAAGTACTCATATATAAGTTGTTAGATAAGTAATGTTGAGTTTTGGTTGTGTGTGATATTTTATGTTCTATGTCATGGTTTAGGCAATGGTCTCGTATATGAGATTATGTTTAAGAAATGAGAAACAATGTTTTTCATAGTTCAAAAGAAAGATGCTCAAGGGAATAGTATTGTTGGACAAAATGACCCATAACGTCACTATTTGTACAGATCATTGTGTTGTTGTAACAAATTAACTATGTGACAAGGAAATTGCACTCTCATCGTTTGTGATTAGATCAACATAGATATATAAATGAAGAGAGGTCCCTATGATTAGTTCCTGGATTGAGAATGATATGAGACAGTATCGGTCCACGAAGGATTAATCATTTAAATATCCCTAGCCGGAGTATTATCGAGACTGGACATCGATAATGCGGAATAGGCTAGTATTGCACTTGTGCGCGTTGTGAGGGCACAACGGCATAGTTCTCATATATATAAGTATTGGATACTTATGCAAGTGCGATAGGAGGTCGTGTTTCACCGATGGTACGGGAAACAGCTTCGCTCTGGAAAGACCCCTTGGAATCCCATTGGTATTATGACTATGTGTCTATGGGAGTCCGAAATCAGGGTAGGTGTATTTGGTCTTAACCTGAGACTTGCACCGCTAATGCTTACGACAATCAATATACTTTAGTTGAGGTCGTCTAGGACTCTAACCGGTTCTGTGTACGCCAATCTGGGTATATTGAGAATCGTAGAGTATTGGTGTGATGTCAAGACGGAAGTATCACTCCCATCATAGTGGAGATGATGTCACGCAGGATACGGTATTAGTGCTCTTACTTGTTGCACAACCATCGGGATATTATGACTAGGTCATGCATATCCGATTATAGAGACTAGGTACCAGACATCCGACATGTGCTTCGGACGGGGCAGACACTTATCCAGCCCTAGCACGTGACTATCCGATACTGGGCCGATATACACAATACTTAGTAGACTACGCCTGATACAGATCTTAATATTCTTAGATGAATATGACCGGAGAATTTGGTAGACTTGGTGCTTTGCTAGGAGTCGACCTTGTCTCGTAAATCGGTAGAACGTACTACTTGGTACGTACGTGATTCGGATACTCCGACGACCGTATTTACTGTCAACTAATCCGGGGATCTCATAGATCGCTTCCCGATAATCCACCGATGACGCATAACTCGCACTCTTGAATAATCTGGGATTATATAGAAGAGCGAGAAAATTAATCTAGGATTAATTACAGAGATATTTTATCTAGGATAAAATATCGTCTAGAGAGAGATAACGATTAATTTGGAATTAATCGGTAAATTAATATATTCGATATATTAAACGAAATTAGATTTCGACGCGGAATTAAAATTAGATTTTAATTCGGGCGAACGAATTAATTTAGAATTAATTCATTAGCGACGTGAATAGTGAATTCGCTAGGCGTAATCATTTAATTACGACGCGACGGAAAATTCGTTAATTTGGAATTAATGAACCCGAGCCCGAGTGTGATTGCGAGCGCATTCATATTTCGAATTCGAGTGCGGCGACGCAAGTCACATCAAGCGTCAAATCAATCGTCACATCAAGCGTCAAATCAAAAGTCACTTAGAGTGATTGATTGATTTGATTAATGGATGAGTGAAAGACACTCAACCGTCACTTTATTAAAGTTGATATAACTGATGGACGTTGATATTGGAGTGTGGAACACTCAAGCGTATTACATTCAATTTATTTGACTTTTTGAAAGTTAAAATTAATTGGTAAATCATTTAATATTTTTGAAAATATAAAAACAAATGATTTACAACTTTTGTTTGTAATAACCAATACACAATTTTCATCTCTTCATTTTTCTCTCTTCTCCTCACGCATAACAGCCTGTTTTCTTCACTGGTTTGGAACCAGAAATGGCGTGAACAAAGGGAAGCCAAGAGTGGTTTTTCATGGTGAGAAATCAAGTGCTAGCACACTTACAAGTCTTGCGAAGGTGGTAGGGAGGTTCGACCATGAGCCGGGATCTATCCGACGAAGCTAGGAGCTGCATTTTCTCAGCTCAAATCTGGATATGGAATGGAGTGGACTGCATGCAGTGGGCATCCTTGGCAGTGAGCAAATCTGCACAGTGGCGTGAGCAAGGCAGTGGGCTTTTTGGCCTTCATTCGTCTTTAAATCGACTCAACCAACCAATGTAAGTATTCCGCTATCTTCGTTGGTGTATTCATGCATTCTTTTCATGTCTTGTTTGATCTTGGGACCTAGATTACAACCTACAATATATTCGAAATATAGGCATATATTAGATATATGTTTGGGACTGGATGTCCACCTACTGGATCTAGGAGTTGGATGAGATCCAATTGATCTTCGAGATCTACCTAGTTAATTATCATACAATTTGTTGGCCAAAGTCAAGATTGTGTGACATTTAACGGGATCCTAGCCCACTAGGAAACACCGGTTTCCCGAGTACTCGACAGAGGGTTAGAGGCTCGATAAAAAATAGTGGAGGCAAGTATTGAATTTGCAACATTCGTTCGAATACTCGCTAAACGCGCTCATCTATATTTTACTCGTCATATTAATCAAAAGTATTAGTTGGACTAATATTTTATGTTGTTTTATAAATATATATAGTTGGACTATATACAAACTCATTCGATATATAGTTGATTTTATAATTGGATTATAGTAATCAATATAATTGAATTAAAAGATAGTTGATTTTATAATGGATTATAGTAATCAGTATTATGATTATAATTGATTAAATAATTGGATTATTGTAATCATTATAAATAGTACCTTTATTAAAATTGATTAAATAGTTAGACTATTAAAATCAAGAAAGGATTTGAAAATTTGAATATTTAAATGATTAATTTTCATTGGGAATTAATAATAGGTTACTTTATTGGATAAAATAACTTGTTACATCTAGGCCCATAATTAAGCATATAAGTAGAGCATAAAATCTTTGGAAGATTTATGTGATGATGACTTTAGTGCTTAATTTAATATACTTGACAATAAATCTATTTTAAAGTCAAAGTTTGCAATTGGGCAAGTTGCACAAGGTGCACATCATTTCGATATTCTAAAACCCAAGGCTTGGCCAAAGGTTTATGAAATATTGAAAAGATAACTGACATATCCCAAAGTGACTACCATTTGGATATGGAAGACACGAAGGAATTAAAGAAAGGGCGAGGCTCTAACTTTAAAATATTTGTCAAAGTTATGTTCACTACTAGTATTGAAATTGGATTTAAAATACTTAGTGTGGTACATAAAATATATGTATTGATATTCAGAATCCGCTATGAGCTGGATACTGACTTCAAGCCGAGATTTCTCTGCAAATCGAAACGGGACGAAAGTCGCTGTTTCGACCGTAGATACCTAAGTTTAGGAACTACCCTTTCGGTATGTACTTAAATTAGGAAATGTTATGATGTAACTAGTTTGACTAGAGACATTATCTCTATATCAGTGTTTAATCTGATGCGGATAAAACCTTATATTCTAGAACACTAAGTGTTTCATTATATAAAGATGATACTGAGATAAATACATTAGATGTAAATAACAGAATTTATATTTTGAATATAAATAAAATCTCAAACATATAAAATGACAAATAAATAGCTCAAATTGATTTGATCAATAGAGACTTATTTGTGGCATTGTTGTCTATGACACAATTAAACAAGACTCGTATATCCACACTTTTGAAGAGTGGGTACTAGGACTGATTTGACTATTCAAATAAGGTCTGCGAATCTAGTTTATTAGGTAAAATACCTAAAATACTATTTACTTGGTAATAGTAAAAGGGCCACCGATCTGTTAGCCCTATTCATGGTGAAGTAAGTGGGCCCATATCTAGCTAGGCTAGATGTGAACATGAATATTTCGTGACCTTAACGGATGTGACATCACGCTGTGGTTATGTGTTTCTTTTGAAGAACACAGATCGAAAAATTTTATAGTTTCGACACGAAGTAGAAAAACAGATCGGCTATGGTATTATGCCGCCACGGTAAGACCGTAATGGAAAATACTTAAGCAGTAAGTTTCATACGTACATGAAAGAGTACGGTATTCTTTCAGAGGAGGACATGATAAGGTTTATCACGAGTCGCTCTGAGCTATCATTTCCTTCAAACATGATATGTATTAACAGTGCAAAACTTATTTAGAATAAGGTTCCATATAAATCTGTTTGACAGATATCATATAGGATATGAACAGGAAGAAACGGGTTTCTCATTCCTGATAATTTGGGTATGCCAGGCATAACGTTTGGATGATACCAAACTAAAAGACCCAAATTGGATAAGTGCCAATATAGGTTATCCTAAGGGAAACTTAAGTATAGTACTTGTAAATCTCACATGAGAACAATGTGATTGTTGCTCACCATGGGGTTTTTCCTGAGAGGAATACCGATATGCAGTGGTCAGTGGAGGATAGTGATACTCGATGAAAATCGGAGTAATACTGTTCAAGGCACGAAGTCCTTAATGGAACACAAAAGTTCATCTATGATGAATCTATACCATTAATCTTCGAATACACAAGAACAGGTAGATCGGATAGAGTCAAAAAAAACCTAGGGTATGGGTTTCTGATCTAACCTCATAAAGATGTCAATCTTATAAGGTATACCATCCGACTACGTTTTGAGGAAGTGATACGAGGTATCGACTCCCTGTTATGGCAAAGTGCCATGAGTCCGAAATGGATTCCATGTATAACAACTATTTTGGATACTAGTTGTTGTACCACAAGGCATTGTGCCTATTGGTACATTAAACGTCTTCAAGGAAGACATACATGGATGGCAACATACCAACGTACAAAGCTAGGCTTATGACGGAAAGGTATCGTTATCACATTTGTGTTAATAACGGTTCAACCTTTTACCTGTTGCCATGGTAAATCCATTTTGAAGATGCTTATTGATAACTGCGTATTTCATTTATGAAATGTGTCAGTTAGAAAATCAAAATCGCTTTCCTGAAAAGGAAACCTTTTGGAGGATGTTTACAACATCCTGACGATTTTGTATAACCGACAAACAAGGTTTGCGGGTTATTCGATCCATGTTTGGATTATTGCAAGCATAAGGTTCTTGGAACTGTCGTTTTGAAATAATCATAATGGTTTATGATTTGACTCAAAACGAAATAATTCTTGTGTATATAAGGAGGTTAGTGGGAGAGCGCACTGACAGTGAAATTCCCATAAAGCAATTGTGGAAAGCTTGGCTTTCAATAGAATTCTCCGTAGAATTCTGGGAGTAACAACCTTATTCAAGGAATAAAGATCTACTGGGATAGATTTGGAGTTGTTAACACTCTCTGGGAAATTGTACATTTAAAATGTACTTGATAGGGTGTCTCATACGCTTCGAGCATATGGAGTCACGATCAGGTCAATCCAAGTGATAGTCACTGGATTAAAGATTAAGAACATCTGTTAGTATCTGAGAGAACTAAAGATGTTGTCTTAAACTATGGAGAATGAGAACTTGAAGTGACTGGGATCACCGCTGCAAGTTTCCAAACAATTAAATATTGTGGTACTATAAAGTTTGAATAACGGGACAGTGAGCTGGAAATCTTCCTAGATAGATAACTGTTGCCGAATAACAACAAATGCGGATTATTGCTGTAGCTGAGGCAGCAATAGAAGCCATTTGGGTCAAAAATAAATCTAATTAGATTAGATATAGTTCTGTTAGCGGCTGAGCTAGGCGTCAGCACAGGCTAAAGAATTATGGTCTCATCGACGATCTAGATATATACTTCGATATTCATCTAATTTGTTCGGATCATACATCATGGCGATGTGATGATCGTGTAAATCGCGTCAGACTATAATCATGCAAATCCGCTGACGAAAATCTTTTCTGAGCAATTTGAGCGAACCGTACATAGTTCGGGTGAAAGACATTTGAGTGACTGGCTATGTTCCAAGTGGGAGATTGTTGGACAAAATGACCCATAGCGTCACTATTTGTACAGATCATTGTGTTGTTGTAACAAATTAACTATGTGACAAGGAAATTGCACTCTCATCATTTGTGATTAGATCACCATAGATATATAAATGAAGAGAGGTCCCTATGATTAGTTCCTGGATTGAGAATGATATGAGACATTATCAGTCCACGAAGGATTAATAATTTAAATATCCCTAGCCGGAGTATTATCGAGACTGGACATCGATAACGGAATAGGCTAGTATTGCACTTGTGCGCGTTGTGAGGGCACAACGGCATAGTTCTCATATATATAAGTATTGGATACTTATGCAAGTGCGATAGGAGGTCGTGTTTCACCGATGGTACGGGAAACAACTTCGCTCTGGAAAGACCCCTCGGAATCCCATTGGTATTATGACTATGTGTCTATGGGAGTCTAAAATCAAGGTAGGTGTATTTGGTCTTAACCTGAGACTTGCACCGCTAATGCTACGACAATCAATATACTTTAGTTGAGGTCGTCTAGGACTCTAACCGGTTCTGTGTACGCCAATGATGGGTATATGAGAATCGTAGAGTATTGGGTGTGATGTCAAGACGGAAGTATCACTCCAGTCATAGTGGAGATGATGTCACGCAGGATACGGTATTAGTGCTCTTAGTGTTGCGCAACCATCGGGATATTATGACTAGGTCATGCATATCCGATTATAGAGACTAGTTACCAGACATCCGACATGTGCTTCGGACGGGGCAGACACTTATCCAGCCCCAACCCTAGCACGTGACTATCCGATACTGGGCCGATATACACAATACTTGTAGACTACGCCTGATACAGATCTTAATATTCTTAGATAATATGACCGGAGATTTGGTAGACTTGGTGCTTTGCTAGGAGTCGACCTTGTCTCGTAAATCGGTAGAACGTAGTACTTGGTACGTACGTGATTCGGATACTCCGACGACCGTATTTACTGCCAACTTATCCGGGGATCTCATGGATCGCTTCCCGATAATCCACCGATGACGCATAACTCGCACTCTGAATTCTGGGATTATATGGAAGAGAGAGAAAATTAATCTAGGATTAATTACGGAGATATTTTATCTAGGATAAAATATCGTCTAGAGAGAGATAACGATTAATTTGGAATTAATCGGTAAATAATATATTCGATATATTAAACGAAATTAGATTTCGACGCGGAATTAAAATTAGATTTTAATTCGGGCGAACGAATTAATTTAGAATTAATTCGTTAGCGACGTGAATAGTGAATTCGCTAGGCGTAATCATTTAATTACGACGCGACGGGAAAATCGTTAATTTGGAATTAGCGAACCCGAGCCCGAGTTTGATTACGAGCACATTCGTATTTTGAATTCGAGTGCGGCGTCGCAAGTCACATCAAGCGTCAAATCATTAGTCGCATCAAGCGTCAAATCACTTGTCACTTTGAGTGATGTGACATGACAACATGACACTTTATTAAAGTAGATGTGACTTGATGGACTTGTGATGGACTTTTGACTTTGGAGTGTGGAACACTCAAGGTCATTACAATTGATTTAATTTGTTTTTTGAAAACAAATTAATTGGTAAAAATATTTATTATTTTTTGGAAAATATATAAACAAATGTTATACCACTTTTGTAATAACTTAACAACATTTCTCTCTCTCTCATGTCTTCTTCAAGCTCACCGCCCAAGGGGCATTTTTCACTGGTTTTTGAAGCAAAAACGTGAGCAAAGGGAAGCCAAGAGTTGGGTTTGTGGTGGCAAAAACTGCAAGTGCTAGCACACTACGAGACTGGCGAAGGTGGTAGGAGGTTCACCCATGAGGCGGGACTCATCCGACGGAGTTTGGAGCTTCGAAATGAGACTCGAAACTGCCCAAACCAGTGAAGTGAACTGCTACAGTGGCGCCACCAAAACAGTGAGCTTTGTGGCTTCAATCATCTTCAAATCGACTCAACCGACCGATGTAAGTATTCCGCTATCTTCGTTGGTGTATTCACGCATTATTTCATGTCTTGTTTGATCTTGGGACCTAGATAATAACTAACAAGTATGGCCTATTCCCATCCGGTAGTATCACTCGGATTGGGGATCTTATAAAGATGGTATCAGAGCATGGTCTAGGCAGTCAGTGACTGCAGTGGGTAGAGTGCTGGAGTTTCGTATATGCAGTTGTTGGATAATATGACCCATAGCGTCACTATTTGTACAGATCATTGTGTTGTTGTAACAAATTAACTATGTGA